>CAJQZJ010032395.1:8029676-8066649 GCA_907164525.1 Lophiomys imhausi | reverse complement strand
TCTCTCTCTCTCTCTCTCTCTCTCTCTTTCTTTTCCAGATAGGACCCCTGCTGTGTAGACCAGGTTGGTCTTGAACTGACAGAGATCTACCTGCCTCTGCTAGGATTAACGGCATGGCCCACCTTGCCTGGAGCTACATAGTATTCTCCCTGCGGGTCTGATCTTATCAGATATGGACCAGCTGCAGATACCAGGTTGCAAAGGTACTGGCATGTATCTACTAGTGGTGTCTCTCTCCAATAGACCCTTGAAGTAGGAAAGAGAGGTTTCTGCAGCCTGTTCTGTATTTCTCTGTGTATCCCTGGCTGTCCTGGATTCGCTTTGTAGACCAGGGAGGCCTCAAACTCAAAGAGATCTGCCTGCCTCTGCCTCCTGGAGTGCTGTGATTAAAAGCGTGAGCCACCACCCCTGGCCTCCCCTTTTTCTTGATTGAGGTTTGAAGGAGCTCTAGCTCAAACTGGAGGCTTCGTCCTGGCTACAGCTGGCTCACAGAGCCTCCGGTCCCTGAGAACAGTTCCTGCATGGGAAGGCTCTCGCTGGCAACTATAGGGGGATGACTTCACATAAAGGAACTGTTTTGTCTCTGACAATTCTATAGGAGAGATAATCATCTGGATTCTGGAACCCTCTAGGGCATTGCTGAGAAACCCTAGAAGGTGACTCATGGTTCTTTCCTCAGAGTTCCTTCCCCTTCCTCCTTTGTTATTACTACTCAAATCCCACTCACATTCTAGGGTTCTCTTTCAAATCCCACCTCCCCATACTTCTAGAAGAGTCTGCACTTTATTTTATGAGCCCTCAGAACCTTGCACACACAGCACACTTGAACAGCCTCTGGTTATCTGAAACTCCAAATAGATTGACAATGGAGAGTTTATTGATGTCTTGCTAGTTTACTTTGTGTGTCCTAAGACCTGCCCTCTGTCTGCATGGCTTACATATCATGGAGGAATGACCCAGGTCATACTAGGACTTGGCTTTTCCCCTAAGCACACTTCTGTTCTAGTTTCTCCTGGGAATAGCTAACTGTATGGTCCTGGCAAGTAAGCTGTGGTCCCATGGCCTGACTCTGGGGGAACATGGCTGGAGACCCCGAGCAGACGTAGAGGTGACCATGTGAGGTTGTAGGTCATAGGTGACCTCAGTCACGACTGAAATAAAGCTGAACTGAGTCTTGACTGTGGGCACATGGCCTGTCTGCACATAAGTGCCAGGCAGCTGAAGTGTCTGCTTGCCAGCAAGGGTGGACAACTGGCAGTATGCGACCAGAGCTGGCACAATCTTGAGAGGAGTGCTCAAGGGTTCAGGATGGAAATCTGGGTGGCAAAAATCATTTTGAGTATCCCAGGTCAAAATGCCCCTGGATGACAGAGGGGTTGGCATATAGATTTCTGTAATTTCTAAGGCTGGAGGCTGGCACCATCCCTTAATTAGTAAGGATGCTGTCTGGGCCAGAGATTCCACACGTGGCCCTGTCCCTAAAATGCAATTCCTGATGCCTCACAAAAGGGTTCAACCTTGGACACTTTCCGTGCCTTCATGGAAAATCCACAGTCTCTGCTCTTCACTGTGATACCTACCACGTGCATGAATTTCTTTTCTGCAAATGAAGAGAAAACAAAGTCTCACTTCATTTTCCAGAAATTCTAAATGTTCATGAACACTTGATCAGCTGTGGCCAACCAGATACTCTCTCTCCCTTCTATCCACTGCCTTTTTGGATTTAAAAAAATTTTTTTTATCACTATCACATGAGTCAGAATGGGTGTATCACCTTTAATTACAGTTGATTACCATTCATGTTGGAACAGCTACCTTGTAATGCCGTCTCCTATCAGGAAATAAATGCCGACTTAGTGACCTGCGGGAGAGAGCTGGCGACCCTTCTCACTGGGGAGAAGGCAGTCAGCCGCCTGGCGCTTGTTGAATTAAGAAGTGTGACTATAGTAATTAGCAGCCGCTATCCGGCACAGGCCAGAGTAGATTCTGGGCGAGCACAGTTGCCGTGCACGCTGACCTCAGTGGGGAAGAAAGGAGGGATTTGGGATTGAGGCCTAGAGGGCTGGGGCAGGGGTCACAAGAAAGAAGTCGATAGCAGAAACCAATTTGACATCTCTGAGCTTGTAATAGGGTTTACTGTGGGCTCGAGGCCTTATGGTGTCACCTGTGTACAAGCTTGTTGACAATTCTGTGGCCTTGGAGGTGTACTAGGGACCAGAAGAGTTGAGTCTTGACTGCTTTGCCTGTAATATGTGCTTAATGGAACACAAACAATAAGGAAGAGACGTGGTGTTAAAATAGAAGTGGGCCACAGATGGGAATGATACGTGATTACTAACAGTTGTACAATTTATGGAAAAAATGTGCACACAGATCTTTTAGGAAGTGTAAATAAAACAAATGGGTTTATGGGGGCGGGGGAGGTTATGTTTAACTCACCCAGCTCCTATATCAACAAATGCTTCCCTCAAGGTAAATGAAAGAAAAAAAGTTCTGAGCTTATATTAGTCACACCCATTTATTTTTGGCAAATTTGTGTGCTATTTAGAAGTTGGCAAGAACAAGAACGTTAGGGCCAACATTTGGTCTTGCTTCAGGAGTTTCTATGAACATGAATGCCTGAAGTTTACATAGGCTTATACTGTTTCCATAGCAACACGTGTTTGTTGTGAAAATATAGCCTTTTAAAGTCAAAAGTCCGTATGTTAGCTTCAAATTCAACATGCTGTCTAAATTCTGGTGTTTGAAAAACACTTTTAGGACTGTTGCACTTTCAACATTGCACTGGGTTGGTTGGAGCTGATGGGTGTCCCTGGATTCTCTGCGTTGGAAACCCCTTGTTCATAGGAGCTAACCTAACATTTTTTTTTCAAGTGGAACCACATGATATGGACTGTAGATCATAGAGGAGCTAGGGGAGGCCTGAGCAGTAAAGCACTAAAGAGGAAGGGTTGTGCCAGACTGTGCTTTTTCCCCAGGGTGTTTGCAACTTGGAGGAGCCGTTGGCAAGCAGCTACGTTCTTCCCCAACATGCAGAACATAGAGGAGCCACTGGCAAAAGAGAGACATGTAGGTTCCTCTGTCCAGCTTGATCCCTGCATGGCTTAATGTGGGGTGGGTCATTTTTGACTATGAGGGGGTTCTTAGTGGAATTCCAGTTGTGACTGGAGGCATGAAATACATTTACTGGTCTGTCCTTAGCTTTTTGTAAAAGGATGGCATATCCTTTCTGTGCATAGTTCCTGGGTTGTGAGTCCTGTAGATTTGGCAATGTGTTCTCCTATCCTCAAGACTTCCTGGGGTCCTCCTAGTCACCTCTCCAAAAATTACTGTCAGAGCAGGGTAGGGTCAACTGCCCAACCCAGGTGTAAGAGAGGAGAGCTTGAAAAAAGAGCAGTGGGCCTGAAATGGACTTGGGTGACATATTGATATCTGGGATCTGATTCTTATGAGTGATTGTTGAAGGTATGGAAACTTTTTTTTTTTAAAGATTATTTACTTATTTTATGTATATGAGTGCTCTATCTGCATGTACGCCGGCATGACAGAAGAGGGCATCAGATCCTAGTGTAAATGGTTGTGAGCCACCTTGTGGTTGCCAGGCATTTAACTCAAGACCTCTGGAAGAGCAGAGGTTTCTCTGCTGAGCCGTTTCTCCGGCCTGAGTGTATGGAAACTCTTTAACCACCTATTTTAGTTTAAGAATAAATAAAGAAAAGAATACTTGCTCAAATGAGACAGATTTGTTAAACTCTCAACTGCTGCTCAAATGTAAGTTTATTATTGCTGTCACTTATGGCAAATAATTTTCTGTGTGCATCCTAGTTTTTCTCATTGGCTAGTAGTCACTTAGTAGTCACTTCTGCCAAAGACTGGTTAGTCATGTCTGCCACTGTCACAGGGAGAGGAGGAGGATGTCATCCAGTGTGAAGTGCTGGCATTCCCGGTTCATTTGCTTTTAACAAAGATAGAGAATATGAAACAGGATAAGTCTATTTTATATAGCAATATATAAGCTTATATAACAATACAATTTGAGGTAAGAACGTATGCATAAAGCTTTGCTTGGAGGAAGTGAGCTCCATGATGTCCAAAACCCACAGTACATGTGGTTCTTATTCTGTGTGTGGAAGACAGTACTGGAATTATTCCTCAAGGCATGTTTCCTGTGGTCCTGGCCAGGGAGGTACTAGCCGAGACCACCATTTCTTCTTCACTTCCAGGTGTTTAGTGCGGATCGTGTGCTTTTCTTTTTTATACTTTGACATTTGATGAGATTCTGCTCAGTCCTTGCCTCTTTACTGTTCTTTCCATATCTAGAAGCCAGAGACCTTAATTTTGGTTGTTGAGGTGGACACCAGGGCCTTGAATATGCTAGGCATGTGCCTACCCTTGAGTCACACCCTCCAGCCCCTGGGTATGCTGGAACTTGAGATGCATGGATCTTTAGTTGTGCAGATATTTCAGCTGCTTATCCATTCATCCATGGAACTAAACAGAGGAAAGGGATTCTCACCCACATTTCCTGTCCTTTTGGTTCCTCATCTAATGTAGGACATATTAAAATTTGCGAAGCAAACTTCAAATTGATTATTTTTTTTCCTGAACTTGTATTCATTTTATATTTGAATAGAGGTTGAGGCAGGAGGATCACCCATGCCTTTAAGCTTAGGCTGGTCTACATGATGAGTCCCAGGCCAGCCAGGGCTATGTAGCAAGACCCAGATGCAGAGAATAAGACAAACAAGGACACAAAACAAATAGATGCCTTTAAGGACTCAGAAAATTAATTATAATCTAATGTAAAGGGAAAACCTAAAGCTAGGCGTGATGGTACAAGTCTGAGAGATGGACACAAGAAAATGACATGTTCATTATCCACAGCTGCAATAGTGAGCTTAAAGCTATATGAAGTGCTATTTGATAAAACAAAAAAAAAAAAAGAAGCAAAAAGGAAGACCAAGATTATACAATTATGCTGAGAGTGTTGCCTAAATTGATTTTTAAAAATTTTATCTAAGTATTTTTACAGAAATAAATAGGATTAATTGTTATGACTAGTAGGCAGAGAGTTTCATTGTGCTTTCCGGCCAAGGCTGTCATGTGGATTTCCCAAGTGCAGAGCCCAGAAGTGATCACTTGTAACATGAAAATGACTAACTTATAGGGAAACCTGACGCACACCGCAGAATTTCTCCTCACGACACATCCTGCCTTTAGGGTTATTCCCTTTTGTGCACCCTGGCAGGCCTTGAGAATGACAATTAGACACCCACAGTGCTCTTTCCTCTTGAAAAATCCCCTGTGCTGCAGATCTCCTTCCCTCAGGAGACTTTGGAGGATGCTCTGTACTTGGTAGGGTTCCCTCCAGGGTGAGTCTGTTAGGCTTCTAGGCTTCTTTTGCTGAGGAGGTGTGACCGTGGCATGCCACAAGGGCTCTGCCGGTTGTACTTTATAAATCAGACTATTGTGCTTGTGTGTGTTAATCGACATTTACATGCCCCAAATACTTTATATAGCAATGGATATAGTTACTATTTTGGGTCAGGCTCACTTGTAAAATGGGGTCTTTTTATTGGGGAGCTGTTTTCAGTTAGAGGAGTATATAAAATCCTTTGAAAGACAGAATTTCATTTGTGGTTGCTTTCTTATATAGTTTAAATGGTAAAATCATTGCACTTAAATATATTTTATACATATAACACCCCCCCCACACGTAGAACAGCTTAAAATCATGCTCTGAAGCCAGACTTATTTTTAATTATTATATGACCTTATGTGTATGGATGTTTCATATTTATGCAAGTCTGTATACCATGTGTGGTGCCTGGTTCCCGCAGAGGCCAGAAGAGGGCATCAGATTCCCTGGAGCTGGAGACTCAGATGGTTGTGAGCTGCCATATTGGTGCTGGGATCTGAACTCAGGTCCTCTGGAAGAACAGCCAGTGCTCTTAATCACTAAGGCGTCCCTTCAGCCTCTGAAGCTAGACTTCTTAAGAGTGGAGAGCCACAAATCAGAATGGAATTTGACCTAATGTACAACCTTTCTTGTGACCAATAGTATCTTTAACTTTTGGGATTCCTTAGGGATTGTGGGTTTCCAAGGAAGATCAGAGTACTATGTTTAGTGTTTGGCAAAAGTGTAGAGGGACACAGGTTTTATGGCTACAAAGAGAAGTCAGAACATAGTGGTGTGAGCTGAAATGGGTTTCAGAACTACAAGCTTAGCAATTTCTGTTCTTAGAGACAGACCTTCTTATGCCAACCTGGCATAGTAGGAGGTCCCCACATAGTAGGAGGTTCCCAGGCCCCAGAGCTGGCTGTCTTGTTTAGTGGGCTTGGATCCAACAGAGTGAGTGGACTGTGGGTAGCCCATTCTGCTAGAGCTGGATGTGGATTGGTGGTTGGAGTCAGCTGACTGAGAAGTGCATGATGTTCAACTGTTTCCCACCAAGCAGAGAGGTCAGGAAGTTTCCATAGCTTGTAAGTTCCTTTGTCAGACATGGCTGCTTCTGTAATAACTGAGAACATGGTGTTGTAGTCCCACAGGGTGGATTTATTGTGTGTGGAAAGCCTGCCTCCTGGATTCCCCATATTGTGTCTTCCACAGTTTTTGAAAGACGTATTGGTTATTGTTTTAGGGTAAAGTATCCCCCACACGCTCAAGTCCTTGAACAGTTGCTTCCAAGCTGGTGAGGCTATGGGAAATTATGGAACTTATGGAAACTTTAGAATGTGGAACCTATCTGGGGGAAGTGGCTCACTAGGGACAAGCTTTTGAATGTTGTGGCTAATCTGGTCTGGCTTCTATCCTTGCCTCCCTTGTGAATGTGAGGACCCCTTGCCATATGTTCTTGCTACTATAAGGCTGTTCTTTGAAACTGTGAGCCCAAATAAACCTAACTAATAGAGATACACAGAGGCTGTTTCCATTACCGTGCAGCTACATTTTGATAAACCCTCCTAAGGCAAAACATCGTAATTCAGATATGCATTTGACATCCATAACCTGATGATCATTACAGCTTAATAACACAGTGATGGGTGTTTGTGGTCTTGCTGTTGTTCAACCGTCTGACAGAGGATTGCGTTGCCCAGGGAAAGAACACAATTCAAAATCCAAAGTATGGTTTCTATTGGATATGAGTCACTTTCACACATCCCTGTGAAAAATTGTAAGTCACTGAGTCCAGGCCCTCCATACTCAGCAGGTCAGAGCATTTCCATCAGGAGGGAAGGAAGCCCATGTGGCTCACTCATTCACTCAAGTCAGGAAAGGATGCCACCTCTCACAGGAGGGAGTAGATAGATGGTCACAGTGTCAACTACTGTTGGGAGAGCAACTGAGGGTGTGCCAACAACACAGGGACCTGGTGGAGTTAAGCTTGGTGCAGTCATGAGTGGAAGATGGGGGAGAGGTGAGCAAGTGGGCAACTCGTGAGGAGTTTGTGGAGGAAAGCCTTGAGAGTGGAAGAAGCTAAAGGGAAACATGAATGTGAGGGTTAGACAGGTAGGATAATGTGGGAAGGATGAGATTAAAAGGTAGAAGCACATAAGGCATGAAGAAGGTAACTGGAAGGTTCTAGAAAGGGTGAGAAGAGATAGGAGCCAGTTGTGCAAAGCTGGGTTGACCCTACTTAGGTAGTAGAGGAGTTTCCATAGGAATGTCATGCAGTTGGACTAGCATACGTGGACGTTGAAAGGTCTCTCAGTTTGGTGCTGGATGACTGGCAGGATTCCTTTCTTATGAATTCTGTTGACTCTTTGGAGTAAGACTTGAGGTTGCCTGCAGAGAAAGTAAGGCAAGATTTACATGATAGAACAGCAGCCAGCAGCAGATGATGAACGGAGACGGCTGCAGAGAGAATAAGGAGTGAGTTGAATAGTTATCCATCTAGTACTTCATAATTTCTATATTGCCGTTATGTACCTCATTTTATGTCTTATTCAGCCACACACTATATATTATGTTTTCTATTTTTAAGATGATAAAAAGGTCTAAGTAGGGTTCAAGTTATTCTGGGGCCCATGCATTCTCATTTGGTCCCTGTAGAGTCTGGTGGGAACTTCATCTTAGTGGGTTTTCTCTCATTAGGTCTGCAGTGTGCTGGAACCCAAGTTCCTATTACTCAGGAAACCATGAATCATTTAGACTGTGCTGTCTGGAGGAGAACAGGAATTCTTTGGGAAATATAACAAAGTAAGAGAACACTTCATTCACATGGCAGGTGTCTTGTTTTGAGTTTTTGAGACAGGGTTTTATCATATAACTCAGGATGGTCTTGAACTCACCATGTAGCTGAGGCTAATCCCAGGGATCACAGGCACATACTATCACATCTGGCACATAGCTAGTCTCTTTTTTTTTTTTTCAAGTGAGTGGAGGGGTTTGAAAGGAGCAACCCCGTTCGTATGGAGCTTTGGAGAAAATCAGCAAGCCGTTGTTAGCTGCTGTGTTGCCTTTGCTGTCTGAGGGCCATGAGCAGCCCTCAGATTTTAGATGTGGCCTTGGTGTCCAGCTAGAGTGGCATTTATTTTCTATCGGTAGCAGGAGTGCCACAAAAGCTCAGTCAGGCTGGTGGAGGCCTGGCGGTAGACCAGTTGGTGATGTCTGCCAGAGGGGTAGGGACTGGAGCTGTGGAGATCGCTGACTTTGATGGAATTGGAGGCAGATGAGCGCATCATGCAGTTAGACTGATGCATTCCCCTTTGGCAGCCGAAGTACCCAAGAGCACAATGGACAGTCTGTACCCCTCTGGTTCCCCCTTATTTGCTGCTGTGGGGTTCCTAAGTGGGTTTGAGGGAATCTTATTCTTCTATACAATATTCTTTTCTTTCTGAGAAGTTTGTAGCTCAATAATTACAGTTCTGCTAGCGCACCAAGTAAACTGATAACTCAGTTAAAACAAATAAAGGTAACTTGATGTTATTGTTTGGATGTGAAATGTTCCTCATAGCCTCCTCCCGACCCACTTTTCATCTTCCCTTCCTTGCTTCATTTATTTATGTGTTTCTCTGTCTCTCTGTCTCTCTGTCTCTCTCTCTCTCTCTCTCTCCCTCTCTGTGTGTAGGTAAGCTCACCCATATGTATGGAGGCTAGAAGTCAGGTACTCCTCTATTGTTCTCTACTTTTATTTCTGGGTCAGGGTCTCCCACTGAACCTGGACTTTACTGTTTTGGCTAGACTTGTTGGGCAGTGAGTCCCTGGAATCTGCATAATGGAAGAAATGGATGGACTTAATTAAGTGGAAGTTAGTCAACGTTGTCCAAATGAGGAGAAGACAAAGTTAACGGATGGATAATTTTGGAAAACGCATTTGTAAAGTGTCAAATTCCAAGAGGTGAATAGTTAGAATTTCCAAGCAACTATTGCAGGTCAACAACAGAAAAGATAGAAGCCATTACAGAAAAGCAACCAAAGGGCTGGATTGGCAGCTTACATGGAAATCCTATGGCTGACAAGCATGTGAAGGCAAACCCCATAAACTAGTGAGTTGGTATGAAAACAATGGGTATGCCCATTGGGTCAGAGAGCTGTGCAGGTAGAACATGTCAGTTTTCCAGGCTGCTGTCCTGAATTACCAGAAACTAATGCTGCAAATAAACGAGTGGCTTTAGGGACCTTTGATTTTATAGGTCGTCAGCTGACTTGGCTCCTTTTAAGGTCTATTGAGGGGTGCTCCGTTCTATGTCTCCCTAATAGTGGCTGGTGATCGCTGGCTCTCTAGACATCCCCTGGCTAACAGATGTTTCACCTCAGTCTCTGTCTTCAATTTTTCACGGCATTCTCCCTGAGCCTCCTCAGAATGTCTATCTTTGTGCTCCAGTCTTCTCCTTTTCTAGACACTGGTCAGATTGGTTAAAAACCCTCTCTCATACCATCTCCTGGAGTGTCTGAAGTGACTACTTTTTAGAAGGATTGCATTCTGAGCTACTGGGAATTAAAATGCTAGTATATGCATGTATGTAAGATATATATACATACATATATATATGTGTGTGTATGTATATATGTGTATATATGTGTATGTGTGGTTATTTTAATCCTGAACATGGAATATTAGTTGCTGTGTTGGGATAGGAGTCTCAGAAACTTTATGATTCTGTTGACTGGACATGGGACAATCCTGTGGCTACAGGCCTGTCAAGAATTAGCCAAACCAAGTTACATACACCAAATGGTTTGGCTTTCCTTTCCTGGGAACACATACGAAACCATTTCCCACACGGAAAAGAACAGATCTGAGGATATCTGTCAGAGTGTTGTGCTGGAGTGGGGGGGTTGGAACAATCTGTTGTCCTTCCTTGGCAGTTTGGATCACAGATGATAGACTATTATTTGACATTTGGGATTGAGAACCTGATGACCACTTGGAAATATGGAAACATTTTAAAGACATCATTCAGGGTGAAAACAGGGTTGGATAAAAATCTCAGAACAATTTCACTGTATGACTCAGTTATACCACTTGGAGATATATCCAAGGGAAATGAAGCTACATACCAGAGGTATCTGTATGCCGTGGTCACTATAATGCTATTCACAATGGGGAAAATACAGAACCTGCTTAGGTGTTCATCAACAGAAAAATAGGGAAGGAAAATGTGGTTGTGTCTATACACAATGGAGTGTTAATTCACCATGTAGGTGGACATCTTGTCATGTGCAGCAACATGGCAACCAGAGGACAACATGTTAAGTGATATAAGTGAGACATAGAAAGACAAGGGCTAAGTGTTCTCTCTCAAGTGTGGAAACTAAAAAAAAAAAAAAAAGTTGACCTGAAAGTAGAGTTCAATTACTAGGGTCTGAATGGGGTGGGGGAACTGGAATAAGAATGGCTGGATTTGTTGCTGTACACTGTATGTGTGTTTGAAAATATGCCAAACCTAGCAATGATGGGGGTGCACACCTTTAATCCCAGCACCTGGGAGGCAGAGCCAGGTGGGTCTCTGTGAGTTCAAGGCCAGTCTGGTCTACAGAGTGAGTCCAGGACAGCCAGGGCTGTTACACAGAGAAACCCTGTGGCTACAGGCCTGTCAAGAATTAGCCACAAAACAAAACAAAAACAAAAATAAAAGAAAAACAAACCAAAAAGGCAAACCTAATTAATATGTGCAATTGATACATTAATAAAACAAACACCCTATGACCATACACAGTTTTATACATTAATTTATCTACATATACTGCTTAATGATAGTCAAAGGAATACACATATAAACATAAAGGGGTGTCTGTTGTAGTTAGAGAAATTGGGCTGCAGATAAGGAAGAAAGGAGATTTTTTTTCAAGGTGGAACAAAAGGGTGTAAAGATAGATGCCAGACAGTGATGTTTCATGAACTGAGACATTTGTTAAAATCCTTAGTCCTGAAGCAAGCACCTCCTCTCTAACTACCCCATTTCTGCCAATTTAAGGCTCTCTACAGCTAGGCCTATTGCTCTTAGTCCCCAAAAATAGTTTCATGCTATGGGGGTTTCAGGATCTTGGAGTGGAAGGAAACTTCCCTTGGTCAGCTGCTGCTTTCTCTGTATGGCCCGTTGGAGGAGATTTGAGGAAAGCTAGGTACCTTTCCAGTCCTCAGGAGGATACTCCCAGAATGGATGAAAACACACCCAAGCAGCCTCAGCAGCCAGCAGGATGCCTGGCAGCTCACCGTGGTGAAGGGCTGGGTGTGCTCAGTGGCCGGCACTTTCCTAGCGTGTGTGAGGCCACAAGTTTGAATGTGGGCGCCCTTCCAAAAAAAGTGCTAGGTGAACATTTACTAATGGAGTGTGTGCATCCATGCATGTGTGTTTCTAAGTTCTTGCATTTACTTACAGACACATGTTTGAAATGGGATTTTCTTAGCTCTATGTGGCCTGTAGGCTGAATTCGGTTTATGGTTTGTTTTAGCCTAGAAGCCAAGAATGGCTTTATGTTTTTGATTTTTATTTATGGTATATAATTTTGTGTGTATGTGTGCATGTGAGTGTGTGTTCATGAGTGTGTGTATGTATGTGAGCATGTGTGTGTGTGTGTGTGTGTGTGTGTGTCTACGTATGTGGATGTGGATTTGAGCCAGAGGAGAAGAGCTGGGCTCCTGTTCTATCACTGTCTTATTTCCTTGAGACAGGATCTCTTACTAAACCTGGAGTGAGGCCAGTGGCCGGCAAGCTGTTTCCTATTTCCAACCTCACCTCTGTAGCTCTGGGACTGCAGTCATGAGCACTACCATGCTTGGCCTTCTCTTCTTGTGGCTTCTGGAGATTTGAACCCAGGTCCTCATTCATGTTCAACAGCCTCTCACTCATCCTTTCAGCATGGATTTATTTTTTATTTTTACTTCTTGGTTTTTTGAGAGACGGTTTCTCAGTGTAGCTAGCCCTGGCTGACCTGGACTCACTTTGTAGACCAGGGTGGCCTCGAACTCACAGAGATACACCTGCCTCTGCCTCCCAAGTGCTGGGATTAAAGGCGTGTGCCACCACCGCCCCTCTGAATTTATGTTTTTAAAGACCAAAAAGAAAACAAAAACAAATGAAACTAAGCTTACATGATAGAGAATGTATTGTGGCCTTCAAACTATAAAATATTTATCATCTAGCTTCCATAGAAAACTTTACCAACCCATGGGATTCTATCAGAAGATAACGTGAAAGACCTGAGGGCCCTATAGGGTTCTAAAAGCCGTTAGTACTGGCCGACATCAGCTGACATTTAGGGGGCCGGGTCCTGTGATGAGCTCCTAATACACTCTAGACCATTTGGTTCTCTTCTAAATGCTACAAGGACGGCATTACTATTAATCCTATGCTACAGATAAGGAAACTGAGGCACAAGATTTGAATTTGCTAAGGGTACACAGTGGCTTTTTTTTTTTCTGATGATCCTGAGAATCTGGACTGCATGGTGGGGAAGGCCTAAGAGATGCCTCACTGAGGATGATTTACTTAGTGCTTGAAACCAGGGAACAGTGTTTCCTAGGACTATTTCTGGGTTGCTGTAATAGTCACACAGACAGAAATCTTCAAAGCTGCAGTGGAATGGAAAACATTCACTGGACTGGGGAAACTGTGATTGGTAGAGCTGTGCTTCCTAGGGCACACCCAAGATGGGGATGGAGTAGTGCATAAAGTGGTATAGCTTGAATGGAGGAGAGACTGATCTTGTAGGAAGTGTGTGTGTGTGTGTGTGTGTGTGTGTGTGTAGACATGAATAGATACATATGCACATGTATAGATGTTGGGGAGAGTGAGAAAGGTAGATATGGAAGAGAATATATATATATACATACACACACAAGCATATATAAATATGTGTATCATATCTCTATCTATCTATCTATCCATCTATCTAATGTTCTTAGGCATTTTAAAACTCTAAAGCTTTGATAACAGAATGAACTGACTGAGGTGGATTAGTTGAAAATATTTCTCATTGAAGTGTTCACATAAAACTTTTAAAGAATATCCCAAGACTGTTAGTGCTTATTCAAGACTTCTGGGACCATATCTGTGTTGCCTTTGACTGTATCTTTATGTTGAGATCTAATCACCAATATTTACATGCGCTTTGGATTGATTCATGATCTTAAATGACTTTTAGCTCAGGAAATTGACTGCAATGTCTGAACATTAGTCCAGAAACACACTGTCTGATAAAAATGGCTAGAGTTAGACCTAGGCTTGCCCCACATGTCAAAGGTGTTGGAAACTTTTCAAAAAGACCTGGGCATCCAGTGGTTTGGGGGAAGCCAGTTTGTACTGCAGTGTAAGAACCAGCCAGCTGTGTATAGATAGTCTCAAATCTGTCACTCAGAGACATCATTTTAGTAGCTTGAGATTGGCCATGATGAAGGTGTTCACATTATGGAATTTAGCAGGTACCAGGCATTGGCAGTTCCCCGATGTTTCTGATCTGATTGTTAAACACTGAGCAGCATAGCACTTGGAACATCAGACTCCCTTTGCAGTTCCCCAGTCCTAAGATTCTAAGGGTAGTGCTAACAAGGGCAGAAACACTGCAGAGGAAATTTCTTTCACTGGTTAAAAAATTAATAGGGTGAATATCAGAATATCGGTTCTTAGTTTGGAGGACTGTTTTTCAATGCAATTAATCAAATTTTGCCTTGTTTTGTCATCATACATTCTAGTGACATAAAGTGGCTGCAAAATGATTGGGTTTTTATGATTACATGGTGAGAGAGAGAGAGAGAGAGAGAGAGAGAGAGAGAGGGAAACACACAGGACATTTGTGGTGGGTTAAGAATTTTGAACAGGAAGGAAGCTGATATATGGTTGTAGTTATTAAAAATATATTTTTGTCCAATTATTTCTCCATGCTTCATTTAAATTTATTTCTTATTCTTTGTTTTTCATTTATTTCGTTGTGTGTTGACCTGCTGTCTCCCCACAAGGGTATTGCAGGGAGGGCAATGGATTTTTAAAAGTACATGTTTTAGGATGAGGTCATCTCCTAGGAGAATAAAAGGTTACTGAATTGTCCATGCAATGCTGAACACTATCTTGAGGCTTTTTGTTTTTTTCAACAATAGCTAATTTTCAATGAAGAGATTATCTTGTAAAATTGAAATGAATTTGGAAAAGAGTCAATTAAAGTTTCACACATGGATGCTGCAGAAGTTGGCTATCATCAGTGATTAATTCTAATTAACACAAGAATGTGATTCCAAAAAGGCTATATGATGCCTTTTCTTGTGACTCCAACCTTGTGGAAGAACCAACTCCTGTGGAAAATGGAGCCTCTGCAGCCACTGGCATATAATTATGTGTGTTTTGTTTGTTTTTACAGAACAGATGCAAGACAAAGAGCATAGTATGAGGTATTGGAATGCAATTTAGAAACATATGTTTTCAAAATTATGGAAATGTT
Organism: Lophiomys imhausi; assembly: GCA_907164525.1. Classification (NCBI taxonomy): domain Eukaryota; kingdom Metazoa; phylum Chordata; class Mammalia; order Rodentia; family Muridae; genus Lophiomys; species Lophiomys imhausi. The sequence continues at coordinate 8,051,771 of CAJQZJ010032395.1, read as the reverse complement.
CTGAATGATAAATAAATCCTTTCAGCCTCAGAGGGTTCAGGCTGCAAGGCTGAGGGAGAGGGGGTGTTGGGTGGGGAAAACGTGGTTTAACTAACAGGATGAATAGTATGCACATCAAAGCCATTAGAGCATAAACCCCCAGATTTAAAAACGTGAGAGGCGAAAGATTATGCAGCATGGTCTGGCGGCTTTATAGAGCCCATTTCAAATGAGGGATAGAACAAAAGAATGTATGACTGAAGCTCTTGAAGAGATTTATTTCAGGAGAGAAGCAAACATTTTGCTCTGATACCAATTAGCCAGAAAGAAGTACCACATCATAAATGTCAATACTAAAAATGTAAATCACACACCCGAGGGCACACTGAAGACTGGTCGCAGTGCTTTGAATACCGAGTGTTTAAAAAGACACCGGGAAGAGAGCTTTGCACCTGCTCAGCCTACCTGCTTCTGTGTTCTGGATTGGGTGTGTGTGTGTGTGTGTGTGTGTGTGTGTGTGTGTGTGTGTGTGTGCATTATTGCCACAGAAACACACATCCTCATCCGGGGGAACTTGGTTACTTGATCCATTGTGTGGATTTAGATGCAATTTGAGGGAGTTCATTATGGGAACTCCAAAAGATCCTCTTTACGACACCAATTTACCTGCAACAGCTCAGGCAGGGATACTCCAGGGTTTTCCTATGGTATTTTTGATAGCATAATTTGTACCAGTGGGTATTTGCAAAATGCAGAGTGAAAACCAGCAAGTGCAATGAAGAGTACTTTTCTGCTTTTTAAGGCACATTTGCACCCATTGACTGTGATTCTGTGTATATGAAGAGATATACAGTCTTCAAAGCTTGGGATGAATTGGGTGATACAATCTAGCTCTTTCCAAGTGGAAAAGAAGTCCAGTTGTGTGTGTGTGTGTGTGTGTGTGTGTGTGAGAGAGAGAGAGAGAGAGAGAGAGAGAGAGAGAATGAGATATATATATATATTTTTTTCTATCCATTAGTCTCTGGGGAAACTGATCAAGAAGAGTTGAGCCTTTCACTCAGCACCAGCAGTGAGTGCTGGAACTTTGATATGTCTCAGCAACACCAAGTACTATTTTTCTGAAAGGGAAATCCATCAGGATGTCAAACAAAAAGTGTTGTCTGGAATAGAGATGTCTGTTGCTACAAAAATATTCAACTCTCGTCACTGAACTAGGATAATAAACCACTTTACCTTTTGTATTTTGGTGCATTGAAACATTATCTTTTATGATCATAGGTGTTGGTTCATTATTTAAAGCATATGTGTTATTGCAGGGAAGACAAGCTCGCATTTGATTTATAATAGGACAATTGTGCTTTGAGTTAAATGAAAGTTCAAAGGAAAATGAATTCTAAATAAGAATAATTGAAGAGATTCAAGGTTCATTTGAGTTTATATTCATCAAGGCAGTTGTCTCCAGAAGCCTTCCTATTTAAAGCAACAGGACAGATCATAACTTACAAACTTCGCCTTTCTAACACCACTTAATTCTATATATCATAATCAGAAATGGTAAGCCTCAGCAGTAATTTATACAAAACGTATTGTTACAGAGTTATAAATGTCATTAAGTGGTAGACTTATGCCTCAGTGTCATGCAAGTTGAAGCTTGGATTTAAAAGAATTACTCACAATGCAAGATTTCTATAAAAAATATTCTTAGTACTTTCTCTTCTAGGGTGGCCTTATATTGAAGTTTAGTTTCATTTTATACCTGTTCCCTGCTCTGGGAAGTACAACCTTTATTTCTCCCTCCTGTTTTTAAAGTCACCTTCTTAATTCTGGTGGAACATAACTCAAACAACTGAAAACGTTAGGAGTGGATTTACAGTCCCTCTGGCTGCTCTCTGTCTGGGACGGGAAGGAGAGTGAAGCTGGAGGTAACTTTTCCTGCCATGAGGGGACATATGGAGGGAAACGGCGATTAATCGTAAGGTGCCAACTAGTTTTGATTATTCAGAGGCCTGTGATGGAATGTATGAGCTGTGCAGGCCTCTGGTTTACCAGTTTGGTATTTTACCCCTCAGTGGTATCTATGGTGACCAACAGGCCCGGCAATGAGGGATATGGAAAGAGGTGGCAAAGGAACTGCCCTGTTTAGACTACCTGGATTGTGGAAGCACAGGGGAAATATTTATTTATATGCTTATCATCCTTATATGCACCTGTATCAATAGAATCTATATATCATCCCTACCCGCATCATTTATAAGGTCTATTTCTGTATCTACACCATCGACAACCACATCATCTATACTATTTTTGTATCTACACCATCGACAACCATATCATCTATACATACACTTCTTTAATCTTCACAACACATCCAGGAGGAAAGTGGTATCTGAATGCATAAAAATAAAACGACAAAAGCTCAGTTCAATTGACTAATCTCTCAAATTTTATTGGGCGCATCCTGCACGCCCCTCCCTGAGATGAAGTGGGGGAAGGGAAGAGCTGTGGTCCCAACCCTCACCGAGCTTGCTGTGCAGGGAGGAAATGAAATCAAGCACCACGCTTCACATCCAGAGCATAAAACTGAAAAAGGTGACTATGTGTGTTCTGAACAAAAACTATAAGGGATGATGAAGTTCAAGACTCATAAAGGAGGGACGTGACCTTTTTGTGGGGTCAGCCAGAGGTGACATTTTGGAGGGTCTAACCTCTGAGCAGGCAATGAAAGGACAGAGAAATTGTTGAAGGCTGTACAGATCATCAGGCAGAACTGAGATTCAAATTCAGGCCTGCTGGAGCCAGGTTCTATTCGTACTGCCCCACTATTCACATTTGAAACTACAATGAATCCGACCCCGGACTCTTGGCCACTAGCCACACTCTCAATTTGGGGCGGTGGACTGAGCGCGAGTGTGAATTGGTGGTGGTGAGTCCTGTGGCTTCCTTGCAGGGAGGCTCCACAGTGACGCCTCCCCTGCTGTCTGCACATCCCTCCTATTTTCTCCTCCGTTCTGGCTGTACGGTGCCCATCGTTTCTCCTGATTGGGGAAAAAGCCAATTTCAAACACCTGGGAGAGGTTAAGTAACCGAGCTGTTGAAGCCAGAACTCAGAGCCTCTTGCACAGCTCTTAGCCCAGATCAGCCTCCCTCCCATTGCTTGGTGCCGCCTGCCCCAGTCTAATGCTGTCTTGGAGATTGACAGTCTGCCCTTGGAACTAACTCCCTGACCTACAGAGGAACTGCTGTGAGGAGTCTTCTTAGCAGCCCTGGAAGGGTAGCTGGATTCCGACCAGGACACCCCTCATGTGTTTCCACCCAGTTGCTGTGTACTGGGTGAGGTGCCCTGCTGGACATGGTGACCACCCAGAGGTGAACTTTCAGCCAGGCTGGATGGGGATAGCTTGGTATAGAGGCAAGAGATGTCCTGCTTTGCTCCTCGGTCTGCTGGTAGCAGGGCAGGGATTTACTAAAGATACAGAGGCATTGATGACTCTTTAAAGGTACCCTCTATCCATTCCATTCCCAAGCCCCGACCTGAGTACAAAGGAAACTCCGTTCTTCTGCCTGAATTTTTGCATCCATCATTGACTGTATGCATCAAGCAGCGTTGCGTCTGCCTCAGGGCTCTTGTTTAAATGCAAACATGTTGGGGAGAAGGAGAACTTCATGTGCCACCTCAACATGAAAGGGTTTATTGTATTTCCTTTCTGGGGGTTTTGGAGTCCTGGGGAATTGATTACTGAAGTAGAGGAAAATAGGGACAGCCAGAATTCCCTTTGCGGAAAAGCAGCACTATGTTATAGACACTAGGGGGCGGAAGTAGGCCAGCAACGGCGCCTGTTACTTGCTACAGCTCGGAGAAACAAAGTTGACATTATCAGTGTTTTCTTTTTCTTAACAATTGGAGTTCTCTGAGATGGTATGAGTGTGAGCAGTGGCTTATTGTTAGCTGTGGCACAATGCAGAAATATTTGGAAAGTAACATGGAACGTGGATAACCAAGAGAGTCCATCAGTGGACTTCCACACTGATTGCTTGCTACTCTTTTTTTTTTTAAACATTTATTTATTTATTATGTATACAGTATTTGCTCTACATATATGCCCAGGCACCAGATCTCAATGTAGATGGTTGTGAGCCACCATGTGGTTGCTGGGAATTGAACTCAGGACCTTTGGAAGAACAGCCAGTGCTCTTAACCTCTGAGCCATCTCTCCAGCCCCCGCTACTCTTTTTTATTATAATAATCTGTTAAACGTTTCTGGGAGCTCAAGTTCAAACGAGAACAGTGGAAAGGAGAGGTTTGTCAAATGTCGAGAAGTGCCCCTAATTTCACCAAAGCGGGCGTGCAAGTATACATCTTTCTGAATATAGAGAACAAGCCTACCTGAGGAAAGGGGAAAAAGAAATCCCCCTCACAGTCAAACACATATAGCACTGTTCCGGGTGGCTGTTCTTACTGAATAAATCTTGCTTAGCAAACTTCCACCAAAGTAAATAATAAATCACTCCCAAAAGCTCCAGGCATCAGGTTCTATCTGGGCAATAAAACTCTGGGAACGTCTTGACAGCATTTTGTAAAATCATAATTGCTTAGGGAAAGCGATTCTGGATGCTCTTAAAATGTACAGAATTAAAGCAAAGCTGTTCCTTTGAGGAAAATTATCCTAATGTGGTGTGCATTATTCTTTATGTGAATTCTAGATTGTAATCTACAAATCCCCATCATTTCTGTGAAGAGTGTACAACCAATGTGCCATGCCTAGGTTTTATAGTCAATCTTGTGATCATCAGGGCAAAGGTGCTTAGATATTTGTGTAGTTAGTCGTAAGTGTGTTTATTTATCAGCATACCCTAGAGACCCACCTCAAAACATACGGTATCTGGATGTACATAAAGAAGGTTGAGTTGTGGGCCCTCAGTGCAGAAATCAAAATCTTAACCCTCAGAATATTACTGCATGTGGAGATAAGGTCTCCAGAGACACACTAAGGCCATACCTTAGTTACTTTTCTATCCCTGTGATAAAACACCATGGCCAAAAGCAACTTGGAGAGGAAAGGGTTGATTTCAGCTTTCAGTTCCACACCGCAGTCCTTCATGGAAGGAGGTCAGAGCAGGAACTCAGAGTCGAAACCTGAGGCTAAGAACTGAAGCAGGGGCCATGGCAGAGCATTGCTTACTGGCTTGTTTCCCATGCCTTTATCCACCTGTTTTCTTAGAGTACCCAGGACCACCAGCCCAGAGGTGGCACCATCCACAACAGACTGCGCCCTCCCTCATCAGTCGCTAATAAAGAAAATGCCCTATAGACTTGCTTACAGGACAATATTATGGAAGCATTTTCTTAGTTGAGAATCCCTTTTCTCAGATGACTCTAGGTTGTGCCAAGTTGATTGATATAAAACTAACAGGTACAGGACATGCCATTAGGATGGCACTGGGCCCAATGGGACTGGTGTCCTTGTAAAAGGAAAAACCCAGTCAGACATAGTGGGAAGGTGCTGACACAGGTGGAGGTAGCTATCTGTTAGGCAAAGAGAGGCCTCAGAAAAGGATCTTCATGACCCTGTGGATTTTCCCAGAACTGTTAGCTAGGAAATAGTTTCTACACCTAATATGAAGTTGTATTCAAAGCAACGAATAAGACATTGTTTTTAAAAAATCCTTGTATTAAAATAATGGTTCTGAGGCCAGGCAGTGGTGGCACATGCCTTTAATCCCAGCACTCGGAAGGCAGAGGCAGGTGGATCTCTGTGAGTGTGAGGCCAGCCTGGTCTATAGACAGAGTCCCAGGACAGTCAGGTCCACACAGAGAAACCCTGTCTCAAAAAACAAAACAAGACAAAACAGGACAAACAAAACAAATCATGCTTCTGTGTATTGAAGCAGAGCTCAGAATTTGGACCATTTTAATATGTTTTTCTTTTTTTTGATTATTCAAGGCAGGATTCCACTGTGTAGTCCTTGCTGTCCCAGAACCCACACTGAAGACAGGCTGGCCTTGAATTTACTGAGATCTGCTTGCTTCTGCCTCGTGAGTGCTGGGAATAAAGGGTGTGTGTCACCACCTCTTGCTTAATATCAATTGTTTTTAAGTAGAGCGATTTGAGATGAAATCTTTGTAGAAGCCCCCATTATGGGCCACTCCTCCTGTTTGTGCTGCCCATGGGCTTAGTAAACTGTGCCCTGCCCCGGTATTCAAGGCAGTGAATTCTCTGCCTCAGTTTCTCCTTCCTGGGAAGTGGGGTGATGCATTTGGTTGTGCTCTTTTTCTGTCCTATCTCCAGATTGTCACAGGTGTTTACCTTTAGGTCTTGCAGAGGTACATGGGGCCTGTTTCTTTGTCTTGATTTACCCAGCAAAACAGCAGGGCATTGTTCCTCAGTTCAGTGATAGAAGGGGGCCATTATTGGTACCTTACATGCTGGAGAAGGGCCAACAGTGTCTTATCAAATACCCCGGTGGGTGGGTGTGTAGCTGAGTGGTTGACCACATGAAAGCGTGGACCTCAGCTCTCATTTGAGGAGGGTTTTTTTTTTTTTTTTCATGTGGCTTTTAATCTACCTGCCTTCTATCACCATGCTTACTCACTGGACAAGAACTTGGATGAGAAGTCAGGAGACTGGGGTCAGGCCTAGCCTGCGTCATGGTCATCATCTGGAATCTTGGCTTCTTCCTGTAAAGGGGAGGTGCCCTGCGGTCCTCCTCACCATGCTAACATCCTCTACGGTAATTGATATTTCAGGCCAGTGGGCAAGGGCTAAGCTTGACTGACTCTGGTGAAGCATTCCTGCCTAGGCCCAGGAGCCTGGTGCCTGATGTCTCCTTTCCAAGGCCTTTAAGAAAAGGTGTTTGTGAATGTATGTGTGTCTGTATATGTCTATATATGTATGCATATAGGTATGTGTGTCTATCTGTATGTGTCTATATAGGCATGAATGAAGTATATATGTATATATGTATGTATATGTGTGTGAGTGTATGTATGTGTCTATATGTATGTAAGTATGCATGTATATATGTGTGTGTGTATATAAGTATGAATGTATGGGTGTATGTTTGTGTCTGTCTGTATGTGTCTATATATGTATGATGTATGTAAGTATATATGTATGTGTTGTATATGCATACATGTAAGTATGTGTGTATGCATGTGTGTACATATGTATGTGTGTGTGTGTGTATGCTCACATGTGTGGGTATGTATGTATACACAGAAGGCAGAACAGGGTGTTGAATCCCTCAGAGCAAGAGGTACAGGTGTCGGTCAGGGATGCCTAGCTTGTCACATGGATGTCAGGATCTGACTCTAGTCCTCATGATTTTGCAACAAACACTTAATAACTGCTGAACTCCAGCTCTCTAAGCCTTAAAAAAATCCCCTTTTAGGTATCAGAGGCCCATCTTCTGTTGGTGTCTTTTCTATCTCTACCTTTGTCAAAATTTCTCAGAATCCCATATGGGAGTCATTCACAAAACCAAAAATTTCCTGGTATATTACTATGTTATATTGTCTTTTCATTGCTGTGACAAAATGTTTATTTTTGGCTTACTGTTTGAGGCAGCTGGTAATTATATCTGGTTAGAAAGGAGAAAGTGGGGAGTACTGGTGGTCAGTTGGCTTTCTCTCTCTTTTATTCATTCTTTCTCAATCTAGGACCCCAGTTCAAATGATGGCGCCTCCCACATTCAGGATGGCGTTTTCCCCTCAGTGAAACCATCTGGAAACTCCTTGTAGACACACCCAGAGGTGTGTCTTCATGCTAATTCTTTTTTTTTTTTTTTTTGAGACAGGATTTCTCTGTGTAACAACCCTAGCTGTCCTGGAACTCACTCTGTAGATCAGGCTGGCCTTGAACTCAGAGAGATTTACCTGCGTCTACTGGTAAAGGTATGCACCACGCCACCACCACCTGGCTTCATGGTGAGTTTTAATCTTGTTAAACTGACAATGAAGATCAACCATTACAATGGAGGCATTTAAACAGCATCCCAGATCTCATGTATATAACCTCCTTCTGAGCACAGCCCCAAACATCTGGGAGCAGGCGGAGCAGAGCCAGAGGGCAGGGACCTCTCTCTGTGCTCCATACTTGGAAGATGGTTCTCTTCGGAAGGAAATAGGGCTGGTTCCAAGAGGCATGTGAGACAGTTTCTCTGAGCTTGTGAAAGGACAATCGTTTTTGACCAGGATTAGGAGAGCATGTCAACAAACTGCTCCATCTTCATTCTTTCATGGTCAGATTTTAAGCACAGTATTGGGGCAAAGACGTGTACTTTGATGTACACACGATAACTTCCAGCAGTCCAGTGCTGCATGTTGTCAGTTTGAGGCTCATAGGCAGATACTTCTGTTGGATGGGACTTGAGTAGTGGAACATGGTACACACAAAGAGATCTAGAGAATACTTTTTGAATATATCCATGGATGAATAAATGACCTCTCACAGTTTGGGGCTTTCACTCTGGCCTCTCCAGCTTGGGGATGAAGTGACCCTTGGGTACCACAGTACTGTGGTACTCAGCTCAGTACTGTATTTGCTTCTCCACGTAGTGCATTACTCTGTATAGAACAGAGCACACATGCATGCGCTAGTGCACGTGTGGTAAGTCATGCCCTAACCTATTAGAAAACATACACAGTATGAGCAGAAGTCCCAGCAGTTCCTTCTACTCTATAATGGACCAGAGTTCATGCCTCTGGGAGCCAACGGGTGTCACCACATAAGCCTGTTCTTAGTGTCATAGCTTTTTGCCATATCCTTGGCCAGAATGTATTATAGCAATAGGTAAAAGGAATCGGGAATCCAGTGAGTGTCTTGTGGTGGGTGGTCTACTAACTCTAGGGGTGGCAGTGACCTTGTGTTCTGGATTATTCCAGTAGATATGATTTAAAATTCTCTCTTGAACTTTCCCCTAAATGGAATAAAAAACCAAAGGCTGTTTGCCTAGATTTTGAGCACAGAACACACTGTGAGGATGGGGGGGGGGGGGGGGGGGGACGGGACGGGACACGGGGACGGGGACAGAGAAGATGTGGAAGATGGCTTCTTGGTCACCAGGCTACCTGGGATTACGTTTTAGGATCAGTGCAAAGATTCCAAAAGGCCCCTAGGAATGGGCACACAGGGATACCAGGTCTCTTGGTAGTATCTGTCTATATGCCCGAGGAGAGCGGGTGGCATTCCTTTAATATTCTTACACAGCTCTTGCCTATACAGCATAGGTGCACTTCTGAAAGATGAGCTACGATACAAAAAGCAAAAGGAAATATAAAAAGGCCTTAAAGAGCACCGGGTCCCCTGGGACTAAGTGCAAAGAGATAAAGAAGACAGTGCATTACATAGATCGATGGGCCTGGGGCTGTGTGGAGAGGCGTGGCCAGTGAGGCCCGCAGGACCTGACTGAGAAACACTGACTGGTTTCCGGAGAGCTCAGCGTGAAGGAGGGGCTGAGTCTGGATGGGCTCAGTGCCTGCAGCGGGTAGCTGATGGCCATCCTTGCTTTCTTGAGATGACGCCTTGCTCTGTTGCCTAGGCCATCTGAACACCCCCCCCCCCCCCACCCCGGGCTCAAGAGATTCCTTTGGCGCTGCACCTGACTCCCGTTTAAATTACTGGGAGATCCAGTGGAAAGATGGGGTGAAAGTGGCGGGGACATGCTCTGAAAGACCAGACCCCAGCCTCCTTATTGGCTTCCTTTCCACCTTATCCTTCTATCTACTTCCTAAGTTTTCAGGTGAAAACTCTTTTGTACATGCTATCTGAACAAGTCGCTTCCCTGACCAAAACTGTTAACGGTCCCACTGTCTTTTCAGTAAAGTCTGAATGCCACAGCCAGACATACATGGTCCTGTGTGCTCTTGCCCTGGTCCTCTCCAGTCTTAGTGTCCACTTCCTATTGTAGACAAACCAAAGCACTTGTTCCAGAACAATCCATCCCCTGCTTTGTATCCAAGCCCTGGCACTGCCCCCACCCCTTTGCCTTGGGTAATTCCTTTTCAGTCTTCAAGTTTCAGCTCGGACAACATAGTTCTCGAAGACCTTCAATTCCCACAATGTGGTCTATGCTCCAGAGGCACCTCGCCCTCTCTTGGGCACTGGCTGGGAGTGTAGAATCTCTGATGTCAGCACCCACCCATATCCAGAACCTGCCTTGGTCAGATACTCTGGATGAGTTCGCACACAGGGAAGGACCGAAGATGCTGTTCTGAGGAGCCTCTTCCATCTTTCTGTACGAGTCTCATACTGACTGGTTGGGGTTGCACGTAGTTCCATGAAACAGCTTCTGTTGACTTTCTTGTCTTCTCTACCAGACTCTGACCTCTTGAGGATTTGTGACTCCATCATATTCATCTTTGCTGACTTAGAAAATAGCATATAGTTGATGCTCCAAAAATGCTTGTTGCATGGACCAGTATTTAATAATGGCTCATCCTGGAAATAAATGGTGGTCTGCTACTTGTGCAGCAGCTTAATGTGATGCTTCATGGGGACCTGGTTTAACATTTCTTTTCTTTTTTTGTTTTTTTTGGAGAGGGTTTCCCTGTGTAGTCCTGGCTGTCCCAGACTCCCTTTGTAGATCAGGCTGGCCTTGAACTGACAGAGATCCACCTGCCTCTTCCTTCCGAGTGCTGGGATTAAAGTTTGTATGCCACCACACCTGGATAACCTTTCTTTCCAAAACCTATTTTTTAAATTATATTTTTTAAAAACAATATAATAAAATTAAATCATTTTCCCCTTTCCCTTCTCTTTCTCTTACCCCATTTAACCCCCCCCTTTACTCTTTTTTTTTCAAATTCATACCTTTCTTTTCTTTAATTCTTGCTTCATATTATGTGACATATATATGCGAATATATATCCTAAATGTATCAGTACAACATGATCAGTCCATACCATACAATATGCACGCTTTTAGAGCTGACCGTACGGTATTGGATAACCAGTTGGTGTGCTCTTCCCTAGGGAAGACTGTTTCTCCTGTTCTCAGCATTCCTTAGTTGCCTTTAGTTCTTTGCCTAGGGTTGAGGTCTCATGAGCTCTCCCCCATCCATGTTAGGATACGTGTTGATGTTATCCTTGTTCAGATCATGCTTAGGCATGTTGATGAGATTCCATAGGTGTAGTTTCTCTGACATTTCTAGGAGACACCGTCTCGCAGCAAACTTTCTCTTCCTCTGGCTCTCACCCCACTCCTTTTGAAATGCCACCCTTTTGCATACATATTTTAGATGAGGTACCAGGCCCTCATTACCTGCCATGTCCCAGAGCAGATGTTAGTGATACAGACACTTATGCCCAAGAGAGTTTCCACTAATAGAAATGCTCTAAAGCCTCTTGATGAACATGGTACTGCTCCCCCAAAACAGCCTGTTTAGTTAGTCATTTTCCTTCCGGTCAAAGATCCACTTTGAAGACTTTAAAATCTGGCTTAAAGTGAGGATTAAGGGACCAAGTGACACAGGGCATCACCTCTGACTCCTCCCTCTGGGGAGTCCCCAGTGATTGCAGGTCATCGCAAAGAATCTGGTGGCCATCCAGTCCCAGCCCTGGGTTTCTTTCTCTCTCTCATCTGTGAGGGGGAGGTGGGTAGTCGCCAGCCTGAGTTTCAGTGGGGAGAGACCCTCCTTTGAGCTTGGGATTCCAAGGGGGCAAGCTTGTAGTTATAAGATTTCAACACACGATCTCTGGAGGCAGAGGAGGGAATGTGGAGGATAAGCTCTGACCTCTAAGCTCTCTTTTCTGTGCTACAGAACAGAGTTTTGACTCTCCTCTTTCCCATCTCTCTACCCTGCATTTTCTGTTTTAGAATACTTGGCCTTGGAACAGTATATTGTGTATGCGTTGGAAGTAATGCCTCACGCTGTGAAGGGGTTCACTCTTCCATGTACTCTCCTACATTTCACTCTGCCTGACCCTCCCAAGAGGATGCAGAATGGTTTCCTTAAATCCACTTTAGACACGTGGGGATGAGGTAAAGAGAGGGGAAGAGGCAGGAAGAGACCCCTTCAAGACCACACAGTTAAATGGGGATGGCTAGCTGGGTTCTCATGTCCGGTCAAGACCTCTTTGCACCATGCTTTGTGCACATTCATACTGTGTGTGTGTGTGTGTGTGTGTGTGTGTGTTTTAATTAATTAATTAATTAAACATTTATTTATTTCTTCAAGTTACATCTCAATCATAGTCCCTTCCCTCCTCTCCTTTCCATTTCCACCCTTCTACCTTCTTCTCCCTCACCTTCCTATCTGCTTTTTTTAAAATTTAATTTAAGGTGTATCTCCCCCCTCCCAAACAGGTCTGCCTTTTAGTCCAAAAAAAGTTTCTTTTTCTTATAACAATAAATAAAATACAAAACAATAAGAATAATTAGGCCACAGTTATGAAAATTATAAGGTATAACATACATTCCCAATGTCCAGTCCCTATGCATTTGGCAACTGATGTTAATATTCTATTATCTATCTATCTCAAAGAGTTTAAAGTTCTTTACCTCAGTTTCCATCCTAACTTGCATTACCAACTTAAAAACATCTTGTTAGACCTAGAACATCCTTTTAATTCTTAAACAACTTAAAATTTAACTGTGAGACTATAACTATCTAGTCTTCAACCACATCAAAGACCTGAGAAGGATAAATATATCTGAATATATAGGAACTGCAGACCCATCAGCTTCTAAAACTAAGAAAAGACAGACAACTGGCTGCCTGGACAGTCCCCAATTTCTCTCTATACATTACAGCATCTATCTTCAGCCTTTGGACCAGTATCTCTGACAGACATTAATTGTAAAGCAGGAATTATGAGGGACTTTCCCACTCTGTCTTGGCAGAGCTAGGCTGTCGACTTACCTGTTTCCAAGTTTTGTCTTTTTCAGACAGCATTCTGTCTACAGTTGAAGCAAGAGATTTTTCTTGCCCAGTGACAAGCTTGCCATTAATGCAGCCATCTCAAAATGGATATTCTTCAATGCTCATCATCTACTTGTAGATTGGGTGCTGTCAGGAGCTGGCATGTCTTGTTAAACAAAGTTTTGGAGGTTAGACCCAGGGATTTCTCTCTTTTTCATTCTTTCCTCTATCCTTTCTCTACTGTGTGTGTGTGATTTGAAAATAAAACCAGACTCAGAAGGATGCACATGGCATCTATTCACTTACAATCAGATTTTAGCTATATAGTACAGGATAACTATACTACAACCAATGCACTAAAGGGAACAGGAACATAGAATTTGTTTATTATCAATGAGACATTTTGCCCCAGTGGTGTTGCCTTGTAGGCCCCCAGTGTATGAGGAGGTTTTTGGCCCTCATATGACTGCTGAACTGGGGCAGGGGACTGTTATGTAGGGACACTCCACTCCAGAGGAGTGGGATGGAAGGGATAGGGGGTAGAGGGTGGGAGGGCAGGACTGGTAGGGGTGGAAAGAGGACACTGTGATGGAGATGTAACCTGAAGCAATAAATAAATATTAAAAAATGGGATATTGACATAATATGGGGATAATAAAGAAAAAAGGATAAAGTACTGAATATGCTCTTACATCTTTGTATATTGATACAAAATTAAGATTGTATTTGGCTACATTGGTATTGATCTTTGTATATTGATACAAACTTAAGGTTAACTCTTTTTAAGGTATTATACCTATGTAATGCTTAAAAATGCAATGTGAAGTATTGGCCTTTTGATAACAATTGTCACAAAACTGTTTAGAATAATTAAGACATGCAAACTAATAGCCATTCAAACATGTCATTTTGTTAGGTACTAGCATAGTTTATCACATATATCTTCTAAGTTAATCAGAAATCAATTTGCTAAGAGACAAGCAACATTTTCTTATCCAAGTATATGGAGATAGATAGGTGGTCTTCAAGAACCTCAAGAGATCTGTAGAATATGACATTTAAAGATGTTTTCTTAACTTAAGATTTTTTGATATTGAGACATGTCAGCTCCTGACATTGTACCATGTTTTGTTTTTTTTTAAAGTTATTTATTATGTATACAGTATTTGGCCTGTATGTATGCCTGCAGACCAGAAGAGGGCACCATCTTATAGATGGTCATGAGCCACCATGTGGTTGCTGGGAATTGAACTCAGGACCTCTGGAAGAGCAGCCAGTGCTTTTAACCTCTGAGCCATCCAGTGTACCTTGTTTAAGGATGTAACATACTCTCTTCAATTCTCATTCTTATGAAGGTGGGCTACCTTCCCCATCGGAGGCTAGATGTCAAGTTGGACCCTCTGTCTCAGCTGGACAGACCTAGCTCAAACCTGGACCTTGTTTTCTTCTTCTCTAGGACCCACCCTGATGTCCCCTTTCCTCTGACTTTCCCAGCAGCCACTCTTCCTTTGAACCTGTTTGTCTCCCTTACACCTACATTTGGCTTATGAGGGATTTGAGGGTGTCATTTTTTGGGGGGGTATGGGATTTAATACTGGGTAACACTATTCTTCTTCTGAAATATCATCACAAGGTTTTTTTTTTTGGCTCTCTGGAGTAAAGAAAAGTACATTATACATCACGACGCATTTGACAGATGTTAGTGCTTATACAAATAGTAGGCTTATTTCCTTTTGTGTCTAATATATTCAGGCTTATTCAAATTAATTGAATCTTAGACTTGTCCCTAAAAATGAAACAAGCCTTTTAAGTCATTCCTACTTACCTATTTCTTTTTGTCAAAGTCTTGAAGATTTCCTTTGTAAAAATTTAATGTGAGGGGACGACATGTTGCCTGTAATTTAATTTATAACATTCTATTACAGACAGGCTGAGATAAGCTCACATGTATCTATTTTTGTATGCGTGTTCACACAAGGTTGGTGTGTAAGCTGTTTGTGTGTGGATTTATCTTGACCTTTGTACCATGGATAGTAAGCTATCTTCAAAGGGAACATTGCCTTTAGCTAGACACTTAGTGTTTAGAAAGGTTCAATTCAGTGTTCTATACCCCATGGTAGAAGTCAGGTATGGCCTTATCTAAGAAACCCTAGATATTGTTATTTTTCATAGTTGAAAGAGTGGCATTTAAATCCATGGATTGGCCAGAAATACTGTAAAGGCTTTCTACATGCCTTATTTAGGTTGTTTTTTTTTTCTCCCCTTTTCCTTTTTCTTTTACCAACTTGACACAAGCTAGAATTGTCTGCAAAGAGGAACCTCACTTGAGAAAATGCCCTCCATCAGATCGGCCTCTAGGCGAGTCTATGGGGCTGATTAGTGGTTGATGTGGGAGAGCCCAGCTCACTGCGGGTGGTGCCACCCCTGGGCAGGTGGCCCTGGGTTTTTAAGAAAGCAGGCTGAGCCAGCCACAAGAAGCAAGTCAGTCGGTAGGCAGTGCTCCTTCATGGCCTCTGCTTCAGTTCCTGCCTCCAGGCTTCTGTTTCGGGTTCCTGCGTGGGCTTTCTGATGGACTGTGTAACCTATAAGCCAAGTAACCCCTTCCTTCCCAATGTGCTTTTGGTGCTGGTGTCTCATCACAGCAATAGAAACCTAACTGAGGCACTACCCTGCCTATGCACATGAGGGACAGGCGTAGAAATCTGTTCAAACAAGTCTGTCTTTTAGAGTGAAACCCAAGACTTCATTTTAAAGTCACCGTGAGCCCAGTCACTCTTCAGAAACCTGTGGTGTCGTTAACCTGTGGCTAGGTTATTTGTTTAGGTTTGCCTTTGGACGGCACTACTTTCAGCTTTAGATGAGGTTGCATGACTGCCTGGGGTGGGGGGTCTGCTTGCTAAAAGAATGGGTGTGCAGGAATCTGCACTGAGCCTTGACATCACTGTTGCGCGAAGTGGCAAGAGGAGGGATTTGTAAGCTGTACCCCCCTATCGGACGCTGCACATGTTTATAGAAAGAACACAGCCATCACTTAACGGCTAGATTGATTTAGGTAAGATTACGAGACAAGGCCACCGAGTAACAATTTTATCTTACAGAGTGGTCTGTGCCAGCTCTAATGGATGCTATGTCCATTTTTATGATACTCAATGACCAGCTTTCTTAATTTTTCAGAGAAGTCTAATAAAGCATCTTCCAAGCAAACAACAGCAAGGGCTAACCTTTAATGATATCTTAGATTCATCTCATTATCTGCTGAAGCCAGTGTCAAAAAATTCAGTGGGTCTGTGGACAAACGGATGTCCTCTTGACAAGCTTTAGTCTGTTTAGGGTGGCGGGACCACAGGGAGGCGGGACCACAGGGAGGCGGGACTACAGGGAGGCGGGACCACAGGATGGTGCGCAAGAAGCAGCCTTGCTATCAGGGTCACCAGGGGGAGAGTGTTCAATTTCCTCAGCACATTTTGTCATATGGGATCTGTTAGGATAGCGGGGAGGAATATTGATGCCTTCTGCCGGACTCATGGTCTTCTGATGCCACTTCGTTATTGCTATTGTCCTATAAGCTTATTCAGGGAAGGAACATGCATTGTTATCTCAGGACTCAAAGACCAAAGAAAGATGGTCATCAGCATAGAATAGGCTGGCAGGCCTCTGAGTTGTAGACATCCACCTGTCTCTGCTTCCCCAGCACTGGGATTACAAGTGTGTGCTACCATGCCTAGCTTTCCTTTTCTTCTTTCTTTCTTTCTTCCTTTCTTTCTTCCTTCCTTCCTTCCTTCCTTCCTTCCTTCCTTCCTTCCTTCCTTCCTTCCTTTCTTCCTTCCTTCCTTTCTCTGTCTTCCTTTCTTTCTGTCTCTCTCTCTCTCTCTTTCCCTCCCTCCCTCCCTCCTTCCTTCCTTCTGTCTCTATCTCTGTCTCTCTCTCTCTCACACATGGATGCTGGGCTTGAACTCAGCTCCCTGTGCTTCCAAGGTAGGCATCTTACTGACTGAGCCATCTTTCTAGCCTCTAGGCTTACCATCTTCCCTGGCTCGCTCTCTAGTGAGACAAGGCCAGCACTGACTCCCAGTAGCAGTGCAGTAGACTGTGGCTTCTAAGTCAGCACAAGATAGAGTTGTTATTCTAGAAAATGGTTTGTTCATGTGCTAGGTGAAGGGTGATATTGTGTGTGCATTTCTTTGCTCATTGGTAAGGTACACACTTTCCACGTGTTTTCTGGCCATCCCTGTTTGCAAATTGTCTCTTTGTGAACTTAGCTCCTTTTACTGTTGATGTGATGGGCATTTACTTTTAATTAATTAAGCTGTCTTTTGCGATGGTTTGAATGGACCCAGGGCCTTGTCCAGGTCAGGCAAGTGCTCTATCACTGAAGTATATTTCCTTCTGGACATATGATTTTTATTTATTTATTATGTTCATTACTTCAATTTACATCTCCATCACAGTCCCCTTATTCCACCCCTCCTGAGCCCACCCTCCCACCATTCCACCCTCTTCTCCTTCTCCCACCTATCCTACTCCTCCAGTGTGGGGGTCACATATAATTTTTAAATACAATTATAATCACGAGGAGAAGAGATGAAAATGCAAACAGAGCATAACGTCTTGATTGGTCTCTACCTTGTTCTTCCTTAGTTTTTTGTTCATGCAGGAAAAGAAACAAACAAAAACAAACAAACAAGAACCACCACCAACCACACCCCAGGTCTGATCATGCCATTCTTCCTCTATTAGCTCCATTCACATTTTGGAGTAGCACACAAGTGTAACCTGTCAAGCTTTTGTGACGCCTCTCCTTCCTCTCCAGAGTTTCTGATCCTTTGTGCAAAATTACCAGAGTCATTCTGTTTGATGCTTTAGTTTCCAAGCAGCAGCAGCTGCTCCCCTATGGGCACTGTGGGCTCTGGCCCCTGCATAGTATTCTCTCAGGTTCCTTTTCGGGCAACTACTACTGACCACCTGGGTTGAGCCTGATGTTGGATTCCTTTAGGCCTGAGTTCTCAAGTGGGGATGATATTTGTCATTCCTGGAGACACTGGCAACGTGGAGACCTTTTGGTTGTTACGGTAGGGAAGATTTAATTCTACAGACATCTACAGAGTAAAGGCAGAGGACAGGGCTAAGATTCCTCAGTCTACAGGATATCCTTCACCACACAGAATTATGTCACCCCAGTGTCAGTACTGCTGAGACTGAGAAACTCTACTTGAAGTCCATGCAGTCCTTTATCCTCCCCCCATCCCCTCCTAACCCACTTGGGACTCCTTCCTGGTACCTTCTGCCTCTCCCTGTGCCATATTAACAACCTTACAATGCTGCCTCATCCCTGTCATTTAGGCAAGAAGTCTATTGAAGGCGAGAAGTCTATTGATGTAAAGAACATGTGTTGTAATCTGAGGACTCAGACAAAGAGAGGGACTAAAGTTCTTACCATTGTGGCATAATGTGGACTGGGGAGACAGCGCCTAGATTTGAATCCCAGACTCTGCTGATTGAACTGTTACACCTTGAAGAAGTTGCTGTTTTCTGTGTGCCTCAGTTTTCTTTTCTGCAAAATAAAGATATCAATATGTTTGCCGCACAGAGTTACTAGGAAGAAGAATTGTAAGTTACATTAATGTTAAATTGAAAGAGGAAATAGAAGGAATGTAAAAATTGGGGAGAAACAATGTGAAAAGTTATTCCTGGGCATGGCCTGGCCATTGCATGTATGAACTCACAGTAGCTGTGGCTACCTGCACAAGACCTGTGCAGCATGGGGTCATTCAACATCCCATCATGGATCAGGGAGGGCTTGGGATACCCCATCCCTCCTGAAGACCCATGGGCAGTTGATGGGTTTCAGGGGGACAGGGAATATTTTTCTTTAGAGGTGTATCTGTTGAGCTGTTACCCTTGCTCCAGTAAATACCCCTACTTCTACTTAGCAAGCAACTCTAAGTAGAAATTAGAGTTTAGTGGGTCAGAAAAAAAAAAGACAAAGTTAGGAGGAGGAATTGCTGGGAATTAGAAGGGGTTCAACAGGAATCGGAGAGATGGAAGAAGTAATGGGGGTGTATATATGTGTGAAATGATTGATTACTAAAAAAAATGAATAAGAATACACTATCAGTGGTTTTCTGTGGCCATAGGGATTAAGCCTGTGGCCTTCCACATGGCACTCCTACACTCTACCACTGAGCTTTATTATCTCCAGGCTTCCTTTTACTTTTTTTATTTTGAGACAAGGTCTCACTAAATTGCATAGGCTGGCCTTGAACTTTCTCTGAAGTGCAGGCAGGCCTTGACCTTCTGATCGTCCTGCCTCAGCCTTCTGGGTAGCTGGGATTTCAGAGCTGTACCACCAAGTCTGGCTAAGTATTTGTTGATGAAGGAAAGGTGTATGCTGACACTGACCGTTTATTTCACTCTTATTCTCCTGTCTCTTAAGTTCCCCCAACAACTTAAAAAATACTCTTTCTATCTTTGTAGCTTATTTTTCTTAGGCTTATATTATATTTTTAACATCTGCATATAAGAATTGCTAATATTCCTGGAAAAACTGTTTGTGTTATGCTAAGGGGCAAATGAGAGGGGGCAAATATATTATCCAAACACATGCTTCAGGGACACTTTAATTTCTAATCTTACATGTGTGATATGCTACATATATATGTGTACACACACACACACACACACACACACACACACACACACACACACATGAGTGTATTTAAGTTGAGCGTTCTTTGGGGTCTGGGACCTACTCTGTAGCACATTGTGTATCACAGCCAGCCAGCAGTGTCTGCTCTGGCAGAGTCGAAGTTAATTTGACGTTGAGGTAAAGAAATCAAAGAGTGTTTACAGAACAATTAGGCCTATTCTCAATGCTGGGGCTAAGAAGTTTTGTCACAATTACCGAACAGTGGTTTTCTCTGTTTTGTTTTTGAAATTCCGTAGCAACACACCAAAATAAAGCTGTTGGTATTACATAAGTTCTTGCGTAATTTCAGAATGGAAGAACAAGTGTGTCAGGGGACAATCACATTCCCTCTCAGATCTCAGAGTGGCTCCTAGAGTGTGACCTGGGTGACTCTTCAGGAAATGATATGAGAGGGGGACTTTTTAAAGCAGAGTCCAGTTGCCAAAATGGCTTTCAGATGGTTTTCCCTGTTGGAGCTTCACAAGCGAGTTCATCTGCCCGTGCCCTGGGCCTTTGTCTCCCTGCCTTGGAGGAAAATGGTTCAAGTTGTGAAATGAAGGCTTCCTCCCCATCTGCAACAGGAAACTTGATATTCTTGAGAAAACAAAGTCGGGGAGTGCCGCACCGCATGGTTTCTTTTGTTTGTTTTCTTAAACAATCTCATTTTCCAGGAAAGTACATTAACCTTCCTCAAGTATTGCTCTGGCACCTATAGCCTGGGAAGGTGTAGCTTAGAGAGGTATCTTCTTGGAGCTGCAGGACGGTGGGGCGCTGAGGTGTAGAGGCAAACTCCCCAGGTCTTGCTCCTATAGCCGACCTGAGGTGTCTCCTTGTACGCTTGGCTTGTCTGTAGTTTCTTAAGCTTCAAGATGCTCTGTCCTTGGCTAAGAGCACCCATTTCTCTAGAGTCCTTGTCTCCGCTCAGTGCTAGTTTGAAGGCCTTGGGTGATAGTGGGCACTGTGTGGCTGTCAAATCTGGGCTCTGCTAAGTGTTATTTTAATTTATCTTCATCTAAATTCCTCATGGAGCTGCTTTTGAGACACAGATTGTCTTATTGAGAGGTACTTACTGTAAAGTAGAGTGAACTCTACCTTTGATGAAGGCAGAAGAGGCCACGTTTGATGGGTTGAAAATCTCTAGACAAAGAGAGTAATTAATAGCTTAATTGCCTCTTCACCCTTTCCTTTGTAAGTAAAAAAAAAAAAAAAAAAAAAAAAAGGTTTTCTCCATTTCTTTAAAAACTGTCTGGCTAAAAATTGAAACTCCCAATAGTATTTTATGGATAAGTTAAAAGAAGAAAAGAAAAAAAAAGATAAAGAGTAAACTGGAGCCCAGTTTCTCTATTCCATTTTTCTTTTTTCCTGCAACACCTCCCTCACTTTGCAGAATCATCTATTGAATTTTTACCTTTGGTGGCTTGGGAAGTTGTGGCCATCTGTGGAGGGTTTGGTGCCTCATCAGGATCTCCTTGCGTTGCCTTAAATGCTGATAAGATACGTGGCAAATTAACGGAATAAAAACAGCTTCGCCAATAAGGAGAAGCAAAACCACTTTCAACATTTGTTCAACACTCATTGCTTTTCAGACCTAGACAAAATTAGTGGGCAGGATTAAAGAATATATTCCTCTTTTATCCCATGTTTGAGCACTTGATCATAGAGGCATGGTTTAATCCAGACATCAATAGTTCCTTGGCAATTCCATCAGGGACAGCTGTCAAAGTGGACCCGAGTTTGTTAGGGGTTTGCATTTTATCCTTTCTTTAAGGTCACGGAATATTTTCTTTGATTTTTGATGCTGAAATCTTTCTTAATCTTCTAAACTTGAGAAACATCTGTTAAGATTTAATGGGGTGGCTTTTGTCTTAAAATTGGAGGCTGTCTTGCAAATCTCTCCACTTCCCTTTCTTCCCAGACCCCAATTAGGAAAATGGGGAGTAAGGGACCCAGGCAGCACAGCACAGAACAGCACAGGTGATGATAGGTGGAAAGCTCTCAACTGACGGGTCAATGGCTGGGCACTTGCGGCTCAGTGTGTGCCTGGCAGGGCACGAGGCTTTCCAGTGCCCGCTGCTGTGAACCTAGTGTTTCATTTTGGTCTGTTTCTCGGTGACACTAGCAACTTCCTTGTAGGATGTCACTTAGTCTGGGTTGGAGTGACAGATTTATGGGTCTCGCTGAGCAGTAATGAGACCAAAATGATGTAAGGAAGGGAACAGCTGGAAATAAGAATTTTAACCTTTCCCCTAGGCCTCCTTATTACCAGTTGGACAGTGTCAACAAAACGTAGCATGTAAAATAGCTGGAGGTGCGGTAACAGCATCTAAAAATACAAGGCTCCAAAGCTGTACCGGCAGCTGTCCTGACTGTTGGCAGAGAATATTAACAGTTATCCTTACTCACACACGAAATCATCACAGTAGGCATTTGTACCACAAAATGCCACTGGTTTTAAATGTTCACCCATTGAGCCCTCAACACTGGAGTCAGGGTGTTTCTGTTCAGCCCTTCAAACATATTTGCCTCTGTGTGTGTGTGTGTGTGTGTGTGTGTGTGTGTGTGTGTGTGTGTGT
>CAJQZJ010032395.1:7996504-8011918 GCA_907164525.1 Lophiomys imhausi | reverse complement strand
CTCAGATGCACTGCTCTATGGTCGGCGCCATCTTGGATCCTCCCACAATACACTATTATTAACTCAGGTCCTCATGTAGTAAATCACAGAAATATATTGTTTCTCTAGTCTAAACCACCTTTCTATTGTGTTCCTGTAAGATAGACTTTATGTAGTTGAGAAAATACACTATTTGGTTCCCAGATCCTGGCTTATTTTTGCTTAATGTTATGTTATCTAGGACCATTAGTGCTGTTGAGAATGACAGAATTTCTTGTACTACACGGCAGAGGCCACATGGGCATCTGTTAGTGTATGTGCACATCCCATTTCATTTTATTTAGTTGTTTGCCTCTTGAGGGGCATTCAGTTTCCTTCCATCTTGGCCATTGCAGACAGTGCCCTGATGACCATGGGAGTGCAGACATCTCTTCAACATACAGATCCTGCTCCTTTGGATATGTACCCAGAAGTGCAGTTGCCGGTTCAGATGGTGAATTTTCTGAAGTGGCTGTAATAATTCACTGTGGCAGATGTTTAAAGCTGCTTCCTTGTAGGGTAGGAATGAGCAGTTGTGTATTCTTCAGAGACTGCCTTCCTTCCCCTGGAGTTTCTTCTCTGTAGTTGACTTTGGGGTTCTAGCAATCTGATCTGCACAAAGAAGCTTTTTGCATGTCCTGGTGGCCCCCCCACACGTGGCTCCGTCAGCCAAAGTCCCTTTTAAGATGGTGTCAGGCAGGTCTTTAGAACAGTTATTCTCAGTTTCCCCTTAGGCTTTCCCATATAGCACTGTGCTACCAGATTCTGTTGCTCTACAGATTTTTAGGGGATACTGTATCGGGGAAAACTATCTTAAAAAAATCAAATGAGTATTGCACATGTGTGGGTTTCTACCCAACTCCTCTGTTAGACTTCCCTTTTCCATAAATGGCTGTGTATATGCCATGCTACCCACTTCCCAGATACCAAAAATTGTCCATCAAAGCCATCTTTTCCTCTTAAAAATTAGCTAATTGGATATAGAATGTAAGATTGTACTTCAGTCAGTAAGGATTCCCCCTCACTGCTTTAGGGTTAAAAGATGAAAGTACTTTCAGTTGGATGAGCCTGCTTTCCTGTTTTAGACTGCTAAGCATCCTTCTGTGCAAGAGTAAAATTGCCTCGTTGAGATCTTTTAATTTGAGTAGTGGTCTCTAGATCTGTAACCTGATCCTATGTTCAATGCTGGCCATCTCATGTGGGTTATTCCTGCTTCCCTTGCCGCTAGTCTGTGTGACTAAATTCACCAGTCAACGGCATGTTGACTGTGGATGGATTCCAGGAAATGTCTTTGAAGGGTAAAAGCACACTCTTCTCATTACCCTTTTCAGTTGGATGGATGTGGTTAGCTGGCTTAGAAGAACCATCTTGGTCCCAGAGTTGGAAGCAACATGCTAAGGAAAGTCCAGCAATGAGTTTCAAACAGCTGGGGCCTCTGATGACTCACACACAGAGTGACCACTGAAACATTCACATGACAGAGAAATAAAATTTCATATTTTAAACTCCAGTGTATATCATAGCCTTTCTGACATTCACAACTAAATTCCATACTTACCCATATAGAATTTCTTCCTCAGCTGGCAGCTTCAGGAGGATATACAGACACTAAAGAGTAGAAAGATGGTGGCCCCTGTTAGATGGTAGCAAAACATGTAATCAAGTTGCATCTCAGAAGACAGGACAGATGTTTGTGGAAATGGTTTAAAAAAAAAGTCAGCATGCTGGTGGTGCTAGCTACTTCCTGTTGCAAGTAGCAAAACCCTACCAGAGTGTTGAATTCATCCAAGAGCCAAGTGGTCCGCAAGTACATGGAGAAGTAGAGCTTTGTAACAAAAACTAAAAAACAAAAAAGACAAAGACAAAACAAACAAACGAAACCAAAAAATCAGACTCCTGAAGCCTAAACTCTCATTTGACAGTGGGTAGCCAGAAATCTGAGGTCTTTCAAAATATGGAATAAGCTGTGTCTGTACCTATAATTGAAGCCATTCTAAAAATTGGCTGCAAAATGGCAGCCTAGCATCTCCCTGTGTGAGTTTTCTTCCCTGGAGCTGGTGAGATGGCTCAGCAGGTAAAGGATCCAACCACAAAGCCAGTGCTGAGCTCTAGAGAGTTTCCTGTGAACACACCCAGGTTTTGTATGTCATTCAGTGACTTCGAGTACACTTTGAGATATGTGCCTCCTCCCTCCCCGCAAAGCAGACTCCTCCCAGCACACTGTCTAGTGATCGGTGGAGGAACCTTCATGTTGTCTGACTATGGGTAGTGGCCACCATGCAGGGACAGACTTGAGGACAAAGCTAACCTATTTGGGAGAGCAGACCCAAGAGATGGGGAAAACTGGGTCTCTGAAGGTATTGGATTAGGAATCAAGCACCGAGACTTGGTTTCTAGGCTTCTTGCTCTATGGGAGGGAAGCTTTCTTACATGGCCCATTCTCTTTGCTGACTGCCTGGGAGAGCACGGTTCCCTGCTAACAAACAGGGCCTGGCAGTACCTGCTTACCCTGAGGTCATCTGGTCATGTTGATTCCTGCTGCTGACCTCCTGGGAGACAGTCCAGTCTTGACCATCCACTGCTTCATGGTAAGCAGGGGTCAGTCTCTCCAGGAACAAGCTGAAAGGAATAAAAATATTAAAGACCCCCTTGGCAGGCAGTGGAGCCAGGCCAGCTGGGTTCCAGGAACTTAGCTGACCATAAAAATGGTGGAACCAAGAATGCAGGTCAGTCAGGTCATGAGCCCCAGGTTCCAGGAACTAGTTGACCATAAAACTAATGACTAACATGGGCCCCGGGTTTCAGGAACTGGCTGACCACAAAGTAGATAGTGAAATAAGATTAGATTCATTCCTGAGAAAAACAAGTATAGGGTGTGTTTCCTGCTAATTAACTAAATAATGAGTTGGTACTTTCCACTTGTGATTTCCCCCACCCCCTTAATTTGTGGTGCTCCCCTATAAAACCTTCGCCCTCAGGCAGCTGGGGGTCGCAAACTCCTCTACCTCTGCGTGGGATACAAGTTGCATCCTCAGTGCACTGATCCCCGAAATAAACCTCTTGCAATTTCATCAAGAAGGTCTCTTGCGAGTTTTTGGGTGGCTGTGATATCCCGAGTGTCGGGTGAGGGACTTCCCTCTCCCTGGTCTTTCAAAGCCACTGTAAGTTTTCACAGTTCAACAGGGACTGAGACACAGTTTGAATGTCTGGCCAAACTGTAAGAAAAGGAAAGTTTAGTAAGTCATTCTAGCTTACTGCTCTCCTTTTGAGTTATCTGTTATGGTTTGGAAATTATTTAAAACGCATTCCTTAAAGGTTCATATCTTAGACTGTGAGCAAAGTTCAGCCATGTATATTTATGAAAGTGTCACAATGAGACTTGTTACTTTGTATACTAACATATATATATAAAGCTCCAGTCCCCAGAGTGCAGGCATTAGCAGGTATCTCAGAACCATAAAGAGGTGGGGTCCACTGGGAGGTTGTAAGGTCGATCAAGCCCATCCCTCAGGAGCAACTGTGCACCCGGGTCTCTCTCTGGCTCCTTTTTAGTAATGTGATGCGTGATGTCATTCAGCTCTCCCCAGAGGCCAAGCCAGTAAGGCTGCTGGAGGCTGTGTGCTAAACAGACCTCTTTATGAGGTACAACCTCATTTCTATTCCAGGTCTCAGCTCTCTCTGGGACGACTAACAATGGGAACACTCACTAGGTAGTCATTTGTTGTTCATTATGTGTAGGGGTTAGATAAATTAGATTTAGAAAATATATAGGAGTTTCTGATACTGTCTCTTAATTCGGGGCCTGAAGAGCATTATCAGCATGAAGTCAGGAAAAACAGGAAAGACTCAATAGACTGAAAAACAAGTTTGAAGTCAGGAAAACAGGAAAGACTTAATGGACTTGAAGAAACAAAGTATCTGGCCTGACATTGTTTTCAGCTGCTAAGTGAGCGGAGCCCAAATTAAGCTGAAACAGAGTTCCTCCTATTTAAGGACAGTGCATGGAGCCCAGAAGGAGAAGAGGCCCCTGATGCTAGAGAGCTCCAAGAGTCCTGCTGAAAAAAGGGCTGGCCATTGATGGCCAGCTCTCTCCCTGAAGCAGAAAGAAGCCAGTGAGCAAAGAAAGCCTGAGCAAGACACCAAAAGGCCAAGGACTGGACCCTGTGGCTCAGCTTTTTCCTGGAGGGGTTTGATCTGTCTGATCAGTGGCCTAGGAGAAACTGTGCCTGGATTTAAGGACTGAGGCAGAGCAGCTGAGTTCCTGATTCAAAAGAAGTAAGTTGGCCTGCAGACAGCTGAGGTCTCCCACAGAGAAGAAAGCATGAAGCCTTATTTAAGGAGAGACTGCAATAACCAACTTACCCTGACGAACCTGCATGTGAGAGATCCAGAAAAAGGACTGCTAAGTGCGTTAAAGAATCTACAACAAAGACTGTGTTCCTGACGACTGAGGACCTGCCCCAGAGACTGTATCATTCTAAAAGGTTATGAAAGTAGTTGTTATAATTATCAATAGGTTTAGTGGATAGGTTAAAGGGGTTGTAGGAATTTATAGGATTAATAGTTAAGAAATTGTTGGTGTTTGTTATAAGTGAATTTAGTAATAAATAAATAAGGGTTAAATAATAATTTAAAAGTTCGGTTACAATTATGTAGTTATTTTTTGTACAGGGAAGCTCCACTCACCCAGTGATAGAACCCCTAGAACTGAAGGAGACAATGGCCAGCATCTCTACCCAAATCCACACTGACCATTAAAAAAAAATCTCTAACTGTGCTTCATTGACAGTCCCATCCAGGAAGAGGCTCATCTTTTTTTTTTTGTTTTATTTTTCCGTTGTCTTTTATTAGGGAAGTGACATTAAATATTAGCATTTAAGAGAAAAGTGAATTTTATATAGGTGAACATTACCTTTCATCCTTGTCTACATTCATAGTCAATTTTTATATATTTGATTCAATATTTTATGGCTCGATTTTACATTGCACATTTTCATTGACTGTTATGTTGAGATGCCCTTGCGTTCCACGAGTCCCTCTTGTTTTCCCCTATGCTTTCCTGTCCTTTGCCTCCAGGGTAACAAACATCAAAAACTAAATTCACATGCTACACACCTTTTCCCACTCTCACATAAACATATACTTCATATATAACATTCACATAAACATATAGGAAATGTGTAAATAAACAGAAGTTTGTTTTTGGGTCAGGTTTTCTTTTGTGTTTTAACACGAGTCAGAGTGTATGAAGCATTTATTTTGCGTATTGATTTCCCCCTTCTCTGTCCTGGACATCTCTCCGGGCCAGCAGGCTTGGAGGTGTGCTACAGTAGACACACACTGCTCTGCTGCTCGGATGCTCCATGACTGTTTCACTTCGTCCCTTCTGATGGGTCCTCAGGTTGTTTGTTTCCTTACCCACAGAATCTTATGCACTGTTATTTTTAGGCCTTAATGCAGGGGATATATTAAGCTAAAGCAATCCAAGTGACTGTCAAGTTCTCAGGAGTCCCTGCTCTACACAGTCATTCAGAAGTTCATACTGACCAATCTCTGTTCCCATTAACAAATAATTCTAGTTATCATACCTGAGTGAGGATGGATGGGAACTCTAGATGTGTCTAGAAGAAGAAGAATCTGTGTTTTTGAGTGATCCGTTTCTGCTAAGAAAACATTCATGACTGTTTATGTACCTCTTAGACTACTTCTGAAATGATGGCAACCCTCTAGCAAGGCGTGGAAGGTCCAGTGAGGGAAGCAATGGCAGACGAATCAGTCTTTACATTTCCTTAAATATGATGAATAAATAATAGTATCACTTTCATTTTGATTGTCCTGAATAACAGTGTCTAAGTATTTTCCCCTTAAGTTCAATAGTCACTTGGCTAATTTATTTCTTTTTGCTTTCCCAATTTGTCTAGTGTTGTCTTTCTGGCTTTTTTCCTCTGGATGAATTAATTTCTATTATCTTATTTATCTCCCCCTTCAGTTAATTTTATTTTGCGATTTACCACTCTTTTTTGAGGTTGTCGTAGAATTTACATATTTATTTTCTGCTATGGGTGTTTCCCCTGCATGCTATCTGTGTGCCACATGCATGTAGTGATTGTCAGGGACAGAAGAGGTCATCTGATCCCCTGGACCGGAGTTACAGAGAGATGTGAGCCACTGGGAATTAAACTCAGGTCCTCTGCAAGAGCAGCCAACACTCTTTTTTTTTTTGTTTGTTTTTTCGAGACAGGGTTTCTCTGTGTAGCTCTGGCTGTCCTGGACTCGCTTTGTAGACCAGGCTGGCCTCGAACTCACAGAGATCCGCCTGCCTCTGCCTCCCGAGTGCTGGGATTAAAGGCGTGCGCCACCACCGCCCGGCAGCAGCCAACACTCTTAACCACCGAGCCTTCGCTCCAGCTCCAGGGGTTACCTTAAAAATTAAAGACTCTAAAATATTTTTGAATAAGATGAAATAAGTTTGTAATGGCTGTCACATAACACGAGAAAGTGACTCTATATGAAGCAATATAATGAATGACTTTACAGTTGGAGTTTCTGGGTAAAAAGAAGGGGGCTCTAGGCTTACTTTGCAAGCTCGAAGTTTTTCACTATTCAAAGGAAAATTAGTCTTTGGAAACTTTGTAGAGAAAATCTCCAATAACCCCGGACCCCATTCATTCTGCTTTGCATGATGTTCCCCAAATGAGGTCTCTAGCATAAGGGAGCTTCCAGGTTTGAAGAACAGAGCACATATTGTGGAGTGGATTTTCAGTTTCACATAATATGAGCATTGGCTTTGAGCCTGATTTTTCTGAGGCTTAGTTCTTTAAAGCAATGTTAAGGGCACTCTATTTTTTCTCTTCTATATGCCTAATACCCTAGTACCTTTGAAATGGATCTTACCACATGTCACAAGGCCACCCTCTTGTTCCTACATTTGGTTCTGAATTTTCCCCACAAAGAGAGATGGAGTTTGGATTAGTATTAGATGCCAGGTGTTAAGCTCAGTGTTTCATATACAGGATTTCATGGAATTCTCTTAATGACCCTGTGGAAAGTTACAATCATCATGCTGTGTTCTCAAAACAAGAAAATGGGTGCTAGGAGAATTTCCATATTTCCAAAAGGTCACACAAGTAATATGAAGGTACAGGCTTGATCTTTGGGCCACTTGACTCTAAAATGTGAAGTCCACCGTGAATGTCTTATGCTGCTTTAATTTATACAGATTAAGTTACCTTTAGGTCCTTTAAAGTGCTAAAAAAATAAGTAAAAGCAAAAAAAAAAAAAAGGTAGCAATGAAACAAAAGGGGTTGAGGATATGATCAATTGTGGACTGCTTGGATGAAGTCCTGGGTTCCGTCTCCAGGGCTCAGTGAACTGGGTGTGGTGGCCACAGACACAATCCCAGCCCTTAGGAGGTAGAGGCAAGAGAATCAGAAGTTCAGGATCATCCTCAGCTCTTCATCAAGTTTGGGGCCAGCCCATGCAATGTGAGAGAATATCTCTGCCACATCCAGCATGGCGTCCAGGGATTTGGACCTGACCGGGCAGTGAGGGAGTGAAGAAAAGACAGGCACAGACACAGACCTGGGATCAGGTGGTCTGAATTCTCTGCTGGAGAAATGGCAGCACCCAGGAAGCTCAGTGTATTTGGTATATACAGTTGAGTGGAGAGGCAGGGTCTTGGATACGGCTGAACAGGGAGGCAGGCTTTACAGTACATAACCGGATCAAGGACACAGGTTTAGCTTATCTCACTAGGAGAAGTCTCTGGGGGGGTGGGGGGTGGGGGAGCAGTCTTCAGGCCACAGATATCTTGGGGGAGAGAGCTATCGCAGACATTTTTCTACAGACACTGTTAATACTCACTCTCTCCTCTGAGGAAGGCTTTGTTGTCCCTTTGAGTGTGACTCTATGAGATCAACGACATGGCCAAGCCTATGTTAGCAACACACATACATTCTGTGCTTCGCCCGCTAGAGCAGGGATGTCTCTGCTCTTACATGTCTCAAAGCCCAAAATTGAAACCCTAAACAGTAACAACACCCCCAAACGAACAAACAAACAAACAAACAAACAAACACAAAACCAAGTGTGCAAGTTTCAAAGACATCTTTCTGTTTGTTAAGATGTAAAGGCTGTGACACTGGGCCAAGTAATGAGATTGCAGGTCTGGAGGTAGCCATCTGTGAAGGCCTCTGTAGTCTCCCTCTGATTACCTCACAATTGTGTGTGGCACGACTTCATTTTTTTTCTTGGTTATGGAAGAAAGGGGCGACGAGATGGGGTTTCTTGAGTTACAATATTTGGCTGCCACAGCGATGACCTTCTTGTCCATGAGTATGGCTCCCTTGTTGTGGGTTCCCTTCCTAACATGGTCTCCTTTGGCGTTAGCTGGAACTCAGGTGACTTCTGAAGGGAAACAGACCAGGTCTCTGTTTTATGAGTTAGTTTCATCTTCTGCCAGGTTTGAGCTACGTAAGTCCTGACAAAGAAAAAAGCCCACTATGATGAAGGTTGAAGAAAATTTGGAAGGTAGGACCCTCCCACCCCTAAATCACTGAAATAAATATAACCTATCCTAGAAACCTCTATGGGCCTAAATTGGGGAGCTTCAAGCCTGACCGTCATTTCAAGGGACTCAGTAGACAAGCCTGTGGCTGAGGCTCTGGCTGTGGCTGTGGCTGCCTATAGAATGTGGCTTTTGTTCTCCCACAGGGAGGACAGTGGGAGGAGCTCTACAAGTAGCCAGGCTTGACACCACTGGGGGAGGAGACTGGACAGACCTAGCAGCAATCACCTGCTCCAAAGATCAAGGTGTGTGGAATCTTCGAGACAAAGCGCCGCAGGTGTGTGACTGCCTTTGGATTACTGGGCTGGAGTCAAACATCAGGGATGAGGAGAAGTATGTCTTGATGGATTACACACTATTTAAAGTTGGCAGGGGGAGGAAGGGAGCGAGAAGATAGGGAAAATTAGGGGTTGGTGTTTTAGCTAGGGTTACGATTGCTGTGATGAAACACCATGAGCAAAGAAACTTGGGGAGGAAAGGGTTTGTTTGGTTTATACTTCGATATCAGTGGTCATCGTGGAAGGGGGTCAGAATGGGAACTAAAACAAGGCAGGATCCTGGAAGCAGGAGCTGCTGTTGAGTCCATGGAGGGCACGGTGCTCGCTGGCTTGTTTCCCATGGCTTGCTCCGCCTGCTTTCTTATAGAACCCAGGACTGCCAGGCCAGGGATGGCCCCATGCACAGTGGGCTGGGCCTCCCACATCAGCCACTAATTGAAAATGCCCTACAAGCTTGCCTACAGCCTATTGATACATTTTCTTAATTGAGGCTCCCTCCTCTCTCATAACTCTAGCGTGTGTCAACTTAACATAAAATCAGTACAGGTGAGGAGGAGGGTTAACCTACAAGGAAGAGTGCATGCAAAAACCACGTGGAAAACCCACCACCGCACAACACAGTTAGAAATATACTTTAAGGGATAGTAGAATACCTTTGATCTGAAAGGAGTGGGGAAGATACAGGTGTTAAAATATTAAGCAGGGGTAAGGGATGGAGGATGGAGAGGATCATAAATGGATTGACCAAGACTAAGGATGTATGAAAAATCCTATGGAAACACCCTTGTTGATAAGCTAATTTCAAAATGACGATGATAATAATAATAATAATAATAATAATAACAACAATTGGAGGAATTCCAAAAGAGGTGCCCTACCTATGTAGGTAACACTGCTCCAGAAGACATGGGTTATTAAATTAAAATCATAATGCAAGGCATAGGGTTACTCTTTACAAGTTTTTGGTCATGGAGGCCCCAGAGGTCCCCTAAACAACATAGACTATTGCCACTGCACTTGGTTACATGGTAAGAACCTATTATAGAAGATACAACACATTTTGCTTGCAGGACACAGAGAAATCAATCTCAAATTTACCAGGAAAGTTCCTCTCTGCTGGCTAGCTTTCAGAGTGCCAGAATGTGCTGTATTGGCTGCTAGGGGAGAAAAGGCATCAATGGTCTTACCCACAGCTGGAGCCTGCATGCTACAATACTGACTTCCCAGGAAAGATTTGGTGGTGCCATAGTCGTGTGAATTGTGGCAATAACCAACTGCTTTCTGGTTGTATTTGAGTTCTACTCCACAGGAGGGAATTTCATGCCTGGTACTGTACATCTAGGCAAAAGCCTGTGGCTGGGAAGTCATAGGTCTAAGGGAGAACTCACTGTTGTTTTTCTTCCAAATGGTTATGCTGTCAAACTGCTTCTAGATACTTACCTGAGCTGTTCTCAGTGTTGGTCTGAGAAGCTTTTTTGCAGTGGGCAGCAGTCAATGCAGAGATACGTTGAGTGCTCGACTCTAAATGGAACATCTTCATCAATAGTCCTCCCCATCACCAAGGCTCAAGAAAGTCTAAGTAGAGAAGGTAGGAAAAGTTCAAGAGCCAGAGGATGGGGAGGAAGGCTGTGAAATGTCCTCTGGACATGACATGACCATTGGACTCATGAACTCAAAGAATAAGTAAAAATAAATAAAAACAATGTATTAAAAACAAACAAAGAAAGTGAGAATGGCAGATAGTGTGTCTAAGGTGGTTTCTGAGAAATTTACTCACCAATATCTTGAGTGACACCCATCAACAATGGAACTGTACTTCTTCATCAAATACCTATAAATGGTCTCAGATGAAAACAAATGACTGGTTATTTGTTAGCAAAGGGCTTTGTCACCAAAGGTTGGGACCAAAGGCTCAAAACTGTTGCTCAGTCCTGATAGTCCCTGCTGTCCAGTTGTTGACAAGGTGTCTGCTCGCAGGAACACTGGCAATTGACAATCTCCTCAGCAAGCCAACTTAGGAGAGCAGTGAGATTGATCCTCACACACACAGGAGAAAGGGTGGGTGGGTGAGAGGGGTTTCCCTGACACTCTATTGGGATCATTAAGGTAGAAAATCTGGACATTGTCTGTCTACAGGACAGTTCTCTTTGCAGTGACATTGAACCTAGATACTCTTCCATTAATGAGATTACTCAAAGAATTCAAAGAGCAAATTTAAAGAGTGATTCATTTAATGCAGATGAGTGTTTTGCCTGCATGTATGTATGCAATACATGAATGCCTGGTGCCCGACAAGACCGGAAGAGGGTGTTGGATTCCCTGGTACTCGAGCTATAGATGTTTGTGAGTTGCATGTGGTGCTGGGAACTGAACCCAGGTCCTCTGCAAAAGTGGTAAGCTCTCTTAACTGTTGAACCATCTCTCCAGCCCCTCAATGAGTAAATTGCTTCCTTCTTTCCATCTGTGGAATTTAGTTCAATTGATTCTTTAACTCACTGACTGATAGGTTGTTGAAAATGATACAGAAATCCAGAGCAGAGGTTTTGAGAAAAGTTGTGCAGCCCACCCCTGTAACTCTGTCTTAGTCTCTTGGATTCCACTGCAAATGATTTACTCAAGCAGTGCAGATAAGAAAGTGGGGACGAAGGCAAGAGAAGATGCTAGTCATGTTGCAATGTCTATATGATAAGTTACCCAATCCTGAGTAGATTAAAACTAGATACCATTGGTTGTGCCCATTAATTTACAATCTGGGAGACTCAGGGTGGGTACCTCATCTTTGCTTTCTTTGGCTCAAGGACTAGGGGTGAGATCACATAAATGTTCATATTCTCCTGTGCCAGGGAGTCCCATAATTATACATTGGAAGTATTGGTAGAGAGTCTAAGAATTGTTCCTCCATGGAACATAATGTTGATCTAAAAGAGGAGAAATAGTGCCATTTTAGCATGATATTGTAATCAGAAACATAGTAAGTGTGGTAGACATAGCACACTAAAGCTTATTCATGGATAACATAAAAATAGAAAAAAATATGAACATGGATTAGATTCACAGTGAGTTAAAATTTTCATATGGGAAATATTTGAGTGTTTTCAATGGCATTTCATTTGTATAATAAAGATCTGGATAAAATATGACAAAATAGTAACATTTATTGTGTGCCTAAAGAGTTATGAATATTTTGTAATTTGTATTTTTCTATCTGAAATCTTTTATTTTTGGAAGGGAAAAATCTTGTCAAATGAAATAATTTGTTGGAGAAACGTCTATATTCTCATGCCTCCCAGTAGCACTATTTACGGTAAGCAAACAGTGAGAAAAAGTGTTCATTAGCTGAGGAATGGATGGGGAAATGGTGGTACATATAGATAATAAAGTAGTATTTCAGCTACAAAAAGGACAGAGTCCTGTCATTTGCAGCAATATGGATGAAACTGGTCATTATGTTAAGTGAAATAAACTAGGTACCCAGTACAGTCTTATTCATTACATTAATTTTATCAATAAGAACAATTCATTATACTTATATCAATAAGAAGTCTTTAAAATATTTAATTTTACTTTTCATTTTATATTTTCAATCATAAATTGATTGAATTTATTCCTCCTTCCCCTCTTCTGGGTCCCGCCCTTCCCCCTTCTCCTATCCCCCTTCCCCTTCTCCACAGAAAAGGGGAGCCCCTCCTCCTTACCTTCCCACCCCAGGATATCAATTCGAATCAGATCTGAGCACTTTCTCATTAAGAACAGTGTTACTGATATGTGGAATCTAAAAAGCTGTTCTGAAAGAAATGTAGAGTGGAATGATAGTTTCTGGAGTCTATAGAGAAAAAGGGGTGGTGAGGAATGGAGAACAGTTGTTCTGGGGTTACAGAGCTATAGTGAGATAGGAACAAGATGTGTTCTTGCACAGTGGGGTTGCTGCAGAGAGTACTGTACTGGACAGTTTTAAAGGCAAGAAGGTCCAGGCTTGGAGGTACCCATCTATTGTTCCAGCCCTCAGGATGGTAGTAGCATTTATTGCCCCAGCCAGACACGGTGGGGATGTCTCAAGAAGCAAGAAAAAACCAAAAAAAAAAAAAAAAAAAAGCCAGAAGAAAGGATTTAGAATGTGTTCTGCATGAAAAATAGATGTCATGGCTAAGGAGATAAACATTGATCATCATTTAAATAGGACACAATATATGCATGCATCAAGACATGTGACTCTTCATCAATGCTAACATCTTGCTTTAATAGTTTTTTATGTTTTTATCCCTTAAAAATAAGTTTAAACAGCCGGGCGTGGTGGCGCACGCCTTTAACCCCAGCACTCTGGAGGCAGAGGCAGGCGGATCTCTGTGAGTTCAAGGCCACCCTGGTCTACAAAGCGAGTCCAGGGCAGCTAAGGATACACAGAGAAACCCTGTCTCAAAAAACCAAAAGAAAAAAAGAAAAATAAGTTTAAAACCAGGAAAAATGGAACAAGAACGTCTTTTAAATTAAGAATAAAAAAAAAAGTTTTACCTAAAAAGGCATTCGAGTTGAAACTGAAAGCGCTGAATGAATAAAAGAATGAAGAAAAAGTTACAATAGAGAGTTTTGCAGTGTAGAACAGATATTGTAGAAAACGAGACTTTCCCCAGAATTAGTGGGGATAAAGACATAGATTAAGATGAAAGGCGAGACAGGGAGACCAGAGAGAGGAAAAGACAGAAATGAAGGATGATCCCGCACTCTAAACTGTTCAGATGTAATAGGAAGGGAAAGCAGCAACAGGCAAGGTCGAGGGAAGATGGGCGAGTCTCTCGGAATTCTGATGAGTCTGTGAAGAGGTGGACTCTTGGATTCCACCTGTAATTTTGGTTAAGCAGGATGTAGAAAGACCCTTCAGCACCCAGGTTCAAAATTAGTCTGTAAAGGAGCGAAACCCGGGCCTGTCCCTGGGCTCTCTCTCACTAGCGAGGTCAAGCCAGAGGCTGACTTGGCTGCTCCTGATCTCCCGGTCCCTGGGAGCCCTTGTAAACACTGTCCTGGAGGTCCCACAACACGACAAGATGTGGACGACGTGAGCAGTTACTCAGAATCGTACTTCAGACAACTGAACAGGAAAGGCTTTGAAAATGAGGAAGCCACAGAACGAGATGATTTACAAACACTTTCCTAAGTGTGGTTTAGACTCCACAATCAGACATTTAGTTCTATCAGTTATTGTCACACGCATTTATAATTTGAGGATAAAGGGAGGGCCTGCAAGAGTTGGCTGTTCTATATATTTTCATTTTATGTGTTTGGACGTTTTGCCTACTTGTACGTCTATGCACCATGTGCGTGCAATGCCCGGAGAGGCCAGAAGAGGATGTGTGGATTTACCCCTGGGACTGTTGTGAGCTACCTTGTCCTGCTGGTAATTGTCCTGGGTCCTCTGGAAGGGCTCTTAACTACTAAGCCATCTATCTCACCAGACCCTGGTCTGACTATTTTTCAAGGTCAGGAAATGATTTGGCAATGCTCTAGGCCCTTCAAAACCATATATGTAGATTTGGCTAACAGCCTGTCAAGAACATTAAAAAGAGAAAAACTGCAAAGACTGTTCTTAGCACTGTCTTCAAACAGTGTAGTCTATCACTCCTACAGCATGTACACTCTTGCAGGCACTTTTAGTAGTTTAGAGCTCATTTAACAGATAGGTTTTACGAAAATATGCACCATTTTATATTAGGGCCTTGGGCATCCGTGAGCTTTCTATCTCATGGACGTTCTGGGAACAAATCCCCTAAGGAGACCCACACCTGTCTTCTTACCAAATAGCTTAGCTAGAATCTCCTGCCACTTAAAACTTCCAAACCCACCAGCGTCTTTACTGTCATAAAACTGGGCTTTCAACGTGAACATGGCAGGGATGTTGTGTTTGCAGAAGTACAAAACCCAGGAAATATTTTTTTTTTAAAAATAATTTATTTTTTATTTCTTCAAGTTACATCTCAATCACAATCCCCTCCCTACTCCCCCCTCCAGTCCCACCCTTCCACCCTCCTCCCCCTCAACCCCCCATCCTCTACCCTTTCTTTTTAGTTCAAGGTATTTCTTTTTCCCCCCAACAGCTCTCCCTTTCAGTCCAAAAAATGGTTCTTTTTCTTATAACTATAAATATAATACAAAACAACAGAAATAAATAGGCCACAATTATGAGAGTTATATGGCTTAGCATACATTCCCAATGTCCAGTCCATATATATTTGGCACCTGACTTTAACATTCTACTATCTAACCATCTCCATGAGTTTAAAGTTCTATATCTAACTCAGCTTTCATACTAACTTGCCTCACAATTTTAAAAATATCTTCTTAGATCCAGAACACCCTCTTGATTCCTAAACAACTCAAAATTTAACTATGAGACTCCAGCTATCTATTCTTCAACCACCTCAGAGACCTGAGAGGGATAAATGTATCTGATTATATAGGAAGTGCAGGGCCTGCAGCTTCCAAAACTAAGAAATGACATACCAGTGGCTGCCTGGACAGTTCCCATTTTCTCTCCATACATTACAGCATCAATCTTCAGCC
>CAJQZJ010032395.1:7949318-7991504 GCA_907164525.1 Lophiomys imhausi | reverse complement strand
AAATAACTGTGATAGACTGTCATAGTAACTAACAAAATGACACGTTTGCATGACTATTAGTTTCCATTTCTTAATTATCCTAAACAGTTTATGACGGTTGGTAGCAAGAGGCCAAAACTTTACATTTCATTTTTAAGCATTGCTAGGAACAATACCTTTAAGAAGCGTTACCCTTAATTTTGTATCAATATACAAAGATCAATACCAATGTGGCCAAATATAATCTTAATTTTGTATCAATATACAAAGATCAATACCAATGTAGCCCAATACAATCTTAATTTTGCATTAATACACAATGATCAGTACCAATTTAGCCAAATATAATATTAATTTTGTATCAATATACAAAGGTATAAGGCAATATTCAATAATCTGTCCTTTTTTCTTGATCTTTCCTATACTATGTCTATGTCCCATTTTTCTCAAGTCTGTTCACTCCTACATAGGAGAGAAAGAAGGATACAGGAAAGAAAAAGAGAGAAGTCCCTGGGTCTAACCTCCAAAACCCATTTAACAAGACCATTTAACAGCTTGCAGTCTTTCCCCCTAAATAACAACATTTTCTATTATCTATCAAATAACCAAAGGGGGGGGGAACACCCTCCCTACCTTCTGGGGTTGGGATGTTGTTCTCTTAAAATGACTTCCTGCTGATTTTGGACATAGTAAACCTGTTTGGGGCCCAAATAAGAATGGAAAAATGGTTAAAAATGTTAATAGAATCATTTGATGTTCAGTCCCTTTGTGCTCAGCTATTTAGATGTCCTAAGAAGTTCATAGACAGAAGCTGATCTTCAGAGCTTACTGAAGATCTGGCTGGAGCAGTCTGTGGAGCTGAACGATCTTAGCGATTTTGAGTTGTTGTGGTTGTAGACTTTTGAGGAAACTGCTATTGAGGAAGTCAGCAAGGCTGGATCATCTGGGCCACTCGTCTTCTTTGGTGTCTGATCTGTTTTCTGCTGAGGTTTCCGTTGTCCAGTTGTCCCTGGATTCCTTGAATGGATGCTTTAAATCTCCTGGAAAGATAAGAACAGAGCCCTGCCCTAATCCTAACTCTGGGACAATTACCTTTTTTGGGGGGGGGGTCAGGTCATATTTTTTCTGGAGCAAATTTGGTTTTTTGACAATATATAAAGTATTACCTTTGAATCCGGATTAAAGAAGAAATTATTTTGATATTTTGGAGCTAAACAAACCTTTAGTGTATATATTTTGAGATCTCAAAGCACAATTTGTTTAAATTGCAGCCTGCCTTTTGTAAGTAGCTTTTAAACTTAAATCCTTCCAAATCCTATGTGCCTGTCTTTGCATTCTAAGTTTTGGGAATCAAAGACATGTGGTTCCCAACTGATGGGATTAAAGATGTGCTCCTCCACTCCTGGATCAAAGTTTTTCTCTGTTTAGAGCTTGTTTTGTATCAGGCTGACCTTGAGCTCTGAGATCTGCCTGTTTCTGTCTCTAGTGTGTTGGGATTAAGGGTGTATTCTTCACCAATGATGGGACTAAGGGTGTGCACCATCACCACCCTGTTTCTTGTAACTCTAGAATTTATAAGACAACTAACTCTATAGTGATCCTCCTGTCTCTGCTGGAGGTAAAGGTATGGGCTACCACCATGCATTATTTTATCTTAGCTCTAAGTTTTTTCAACTCTTGGAGGTTTGTATAACCAGGTTTAACAGCTGTCACCTTTAATTTATTTACAGTGTTTTAAACCTGTTACCTGCTTTTTAATGCCAAACCATGGAAATATCCTATACCTCTACAAAAAAAAAAAAAAAAAGAACTTTTAAGCTGCTATCAAGTTTGTGCAATCTCTGTGGCCACCCAGGAAATATTTCATTCATCCTTTCACTGAAAGAGATTTTTTACTCAGTACTCTGAAAGCCTTGCCTTGACAAAGATCTTGAGTAATAATTGTATGCTTCTCAGAGCTCATTTTGAATGACCTGAGTGTATAGGTTTTTTTTTTGTAATTATGAAAAATGAATAAAATACCAGTGGCACATATGATCTGTGATTAAGATCCTCTTTATAACATTTTCCAACTAGGACTTGTGAATGACTCTTCTTGGGTTAATTGTACTTAAAATAAGAATATGTAGTAAGATCTTAACTGTGTTAAATTATGCATAGAAAAAGAACGTTAAAGAAATAACATAGTAAATTAGAATAGCTGTGTGGTGAGGTTCTGGGGAATTTTAATTTTCTTTATGCATTTGTATATTTAAGCAAATTCGGACAAAAATACATTGTATTCTTTATTTCCAGAAAAGTGAGTACCATTATTAAAATGAATATACATAATTTTATGTATCTTATGGTACAAATGGTGAAAATATTATAGAGGAAGATAAGACTGAGAGGGGTAGGCCATTGTGTTAAATGAGTTGTTTTCCATGTTCAGATGCCAAAATAACAATGAATTCTGTTCTTTTCTCTTCCTTCCTTCCTCCTTTCTTTTTTCCCCTCCTCCTCCTCATCCTTTTTCTTTTAAGATAGGATCGAGCTGGAGAGATGGCTCAGCAATCATCATTGGAAGAACACTGCCTGCTTTTCCAAAGGACCCAGGTTCGAACCCCAGCACCCACATGGCAGTTCACAGCCATCTAATTGCTGGATGTGGTGGCGCACACCTTTGATCCCAGCACTCGGAAGGCAGAGGCAGGTGGAGCTCTGTGAGTTCAAGGCCAGTCTGGTCTACAAAGTGAGTCGAGAACATCCAGGGATACACAGAAAAACCCTATCTCAAGACCCCCCCTCCCCCAAAAAAAAGACAGGGTCTCTTCATGCAGCCCTGTATAGCCTGGAACACACTCTGTAGAGCTAGTTGGCCTTGAACTCACAGAGATCCGCCTGCCTCTGCCTCCCCAGTGCTGGGATTAAAGACATGCACCAATGTGTCCGTTTTTAGGCTGTTTTCATTTATGTGTATGTGTCTGTGTGTTTATGCCACATTCGTGCTGGTTTCCATGGAGGTCAAAAGAGGGCATAAGAGCTGGAGTTACAGGCAGTTGTGAGCTGCTGGAAAAGGGTTCTGGGAACCCAATTCAGATCTTCTGGAAGATCAGTCAAATGCCTTTGACCACTGAGGCGTCTTGCCAGCATTCTCTCTTCTATTCAGGAAAAGGTTTTGCTTGTGGTATGGCTGTGTATTTCTCAATTGAAAAAAATTTTATTTCATAAACATTACAATAAACATATCTTAATCTGTACAGTAATGTTTAAGTAGGATATACATTCTATTTTTAAGTCTTTTTTTTTTTTTTAAGATAAGGTCTCACTTGTAGCTCAGGCTTACTTCCAACTCATAATTCTCCTGTCTCAGTACTTGTTGGGAACACAGCTTTATCTTTAAGGGTTAAAGTAGAGTTCATGTAAGTTGTCGTCTTTTCCTCTTTTTTTAATAGGTTGATTTTAAAACCGGGGATGGTCTAAACAGTGTTGTTCACTGCAAAATATATAATAAAGTAACTTTCAGTAAAAATAATTATTTTTATTTCAAAATTCTTAGTGGAGAGGATTTTGAACGTTCCCAACACAAAGAAGTGATAAATATCGGAAGTGATGGACTCCAGTCAGTCTGGTTTAATTACCATACAATGCACATTGGGGTGCCATACCGTACTCCACAAATATGTAAAATTATGATGTGTCAGTTAAAAACAAAAATATATTTGAAGTAACTGTTTACAGGAAATAGCTATAATGAAGTCATTCTTGTAAGTCCAGTTGCTACACTGAGACAAAAGATCTGAATTTTGGACTTGAAGTTCTAAACAAGTGAGTTTTAAAGAATGAGAGGTTTTAAAATTTAGTTTAATTTAACTTACGTTTTGAGACAGCCAGACTTTAAACTTGTGGTTCCCCAGTTCCAAAAGGGCTTTGTTTCCTTGTTTGTTTTGAGACAGGATCTCACTATGTTGTAGCCCTGGCTGTCCTGGACTCACTCTGTAGACCAGGCTGGCCTTGAACTCACAGAGATCTACCTGCCCCTGCCTCCTGAGTGCTGGCATTAAAGGTGTGCACCACCACTGCGGGATAAGAGCTTCTGAACTGACTTTAAATCCAACATCTTTGTTGAAAGGATGAGAAAGTAACGGTAAGAGAGGAAAAGGGTAGGTGAATTTCACATTTGTTTGTGAAACTTGGAGTTTTCCGATTCTGCATACAGGGATTTCTCGCATATCCTGACCTAATGAAGAGCCCCTGGGACGGTCATGTGGAAGAAAAGGATGTGTGTGGACATTGACCCATCTTCATATACAAAATGAAATATTGGCTACTTTTTGCTTTCACAATATTCAAAGCACCGTAGATTCCTGTGGCTCAGCCTCTTCCATGGCTCAAGCTGCCTGGGGACCATGTGAGGAGGCTCACAGTCCCCATTGCTCTTCTTGCTCAGAATCTCTCTGTAGAATTCAGTGGAGGAGTATCTATGGAGCATTTGCTAGAAATCGAGCAGCTTCTAGGGTTAAGCCTGCAATACACAGTTTCTTTGAAGTATGTTTTAGATAAAAAAAATACCTTCAGAATTAATTTTTAAAGTACTACCAGTCTTGCAAAAATAATAAACTTTCTTGTCTCCGTCTCTGTCTGAGGTTTAGTTGATAACAGGAGGAAGAATGCTGAGGAGAATTGACCATGGTAGACCCCGCAGGGTGCTGACTGTTTCATCCCAGGGCAGACATTTCAGGGGATGGTGGGCAAGTCTTGTTTTCTGGCCCCTGCTCTTGTTTTATGAAAGCAGTGGAGCAAATTTGAATTTCCTGAAGCCCAATGCCACAGTGTCAGGGATAAGGCTGCCTTGGATGTGAACGTGGCCAAATTTACCTTTTCCACTAGATGGCATTAGCAACTTCTGAAGCCAGAAGCTAATTACCAGCCCCCTTTGTGAGGTTCCCAATTACACCTGTGTGTTTCAAGATGTAATTGGTAATCGACTAACCTGCGTGCTTTAGCTCTGATGCCAGGTACACGGTTAAGACATTGATATCAGCTCTCTCCTCGGTCAGAAATAGCTTCTGGGAGTATCAGAATGGCATACTATAATCTCATATTTCAAGCAAGACCTTTGAAAGCAACATACCACTCCACGATAAATTTAAACTAAGTATTGCTAGCCCTCCCCACCCTCGCTCTGCAGCAAGCGAGTTGTTAGGTAGACAGGGAAACGAGAGTTTTAGTCTATCTCAGCAGGGAGAGGATTTTTGTTGTTGTTTCTTTAGAACTGGATGATGTGTTCAAACACTCGGGGGTGGGTTGGGTTGGGGAACACACCCAGGAGTGAAGGACCGTTCGTGTGTCTTCCTGTGATTGTTATGAGGGAAAACTTGAGTTTGTAAATTATAAATGAAAGTCTCCGTTGCATAGAACTGATACTGTTCAAAACATGACACAGTGGGCGTGGGCTGGTCTTGTGTCTCTCCTGGGCTGGCAGTGCGTGCGCTACTCTCCATGGCCGCCTGCTCCAAGCCTGCTCCCCGTCATTCCTTCCTGTTGATTGGTGTCACCTCTCACGCTTAGAATGTCTTGCC
This sequence comes from Lophiomys imhausi, assembly GCA_907164525.1. Classification (NCBI taxonomy): domain Eukaryota; kingdom Metazoa; phylum Chordata; class Mammalia; order Rodentia; family Muridae; genus Lophiomys; species Lophiomys imhausi. The sequence goes on along the minus strand of CAJQZJ010032395.1, from coordinate 7,985,964 downwards.
TGTCTGTTCCGAGTGTGAACACATTCCTCAGAATGCTGATCTGCTTGCTTCACACCAGTGTCAAAATGACTTATTAAAGCCTGAACCCCCTGATACTCAGTGGCTGATGTGTTTCTGTCCAAACAGCAAATGACAATACGCATATGCAGCTGGTGGCCTAGCAAACTCATTTAATTTGATAAAAATGTCACTGCAACATGCTTTAAATCGCTGTCCTTTTCATCATCTCTAATTGCTAGTTATAGACCTTTCTTCCTATGCTTAATACAAGTGTTAGAATCCAGCCTGATTAAGAATTTTAAAAAAATGTAGAATTCCTTTTCAGTGGCAGCATTATTTCATCAAGAGATGGATTTTGCTCTTAATTAGCCAACATGCCACAAGGGAAGCTTCAGAGTCACGGGTGTGAAACAGCCTGGAGCAGGAGATCAATCTAAAGGAAGAAAATGGTGGCTGGGGAATAATTGGCAGCCCCGTGAACGTGGGCTGGTTGTAACAGGGACAATATGTTCCCGAGAATATCACAACCCTCTTCCCCTATCGCCAACTTGGCGCATCTCAAACTCAACAAAAGATGAGCAGCATTTCCTGTGGTTATTTCTCTATTGTTTTAGACTTTTTCTTGCCGCTTCATCGAGGTTTGTCAAACCATGTGCTGGTCTGACAATCTAGATACTTCTGATCAGATTAGGGGATTAAGGAGGTCTGTAAATTAAAAAAAAAAAATCCCCCAGGAGTCTGAAGCTTAAAAACAGATCTGGACCTCATCCATATTCCAGAAACAAACAATCCCGTTAATTTGTTAAACCCGAATGGCTATTTGAAAAACAGCACACCTTTGTGAATCCCTCACAAACTAAACTCAAACTTAAAAAAAAAAAGAAGCTAGATCAAATAGGAATTGGCTGTATTTATTTAGTTATATCATCAAAATGGAAGAAAATCACAACCTGAACCCCCCCCCCCCCACCTGCCTGACGTGAGTTGGTATTTAATTTGACCTGCTATTTGGTATTCTTTTAAAATAAACTCTGCATGCAAAACTCGATAGCTAAGCCATGCCACACCCACCCTCTTGGGGTTTGATGTGTGCAAAGTGGGCTGAACAAAGAGAGAGAGCATCCATCTCTCTGGGCTCTCTTCACTAATGATGAAACACTAGCCCTGGACCATGGTCTGTTTGATTTGTGGGGTTGGGAATATATTTCTCCAAGTTGTCAAGACATCATAGTCATTTTGTTGAAAATTCCAAGTGATCTCCCCAGCCATCTACCGGCAGAATTGCTTTGATTGGCCAGGCTAACCTGTGCAGTCGGTGGAAGACAGGGTGGCTCTACTTGTACACAAGCTTTGCACCGACTCTCTGCCTTTGTTTCAGGGATACACTTCAGTCATGGGACAATCTCAGGGTGTCAAAGGTCACTCCACGTTCTCTTCTCTTTGTGTGAGTGTAATACCCCTGATGGGTACGAGAGGAAAGCCCAGTGTAGTTCTTTCTGCCTGAACTGAGCAGGGTAGACAAACAATCATCATGAGTGAGGATTATGTCAGAGTCATGCCCTGAGCAAGTCTTGTACATCAACACCAGGGCTGCTTCAGGTGACAGAGGCCGCTCTGCGTCTTCGTCAGTTTTGGGGTATGCCACCCACTCTGTCAGCAACCTAGCAAGTGCTTTGGGGCTGGTCAGGCATGTGCCCCACATGTGATGGTTACACGGTGAGTAACAATTGCATCTCCTCTGGCTGATAGACAGGGTGGAGGGAACCCATTTCAACTGGTGTACAACCACCTTTAGTCACAGCTAGTACGGCTTTCTACAGTGTGCCATTTTCCAACGGGTTTTAGGCCCAGTTCTGTAAGGCAACTTACACTTGCACCATTTTGCATAAGAGTTCTTAGCATGTTATTTTATATCGCTTCTAGGCCTTTAGGCTAAGATCAAGTGTAGCACTTTATTTTATGTATGTGCGCATGCCCGGATGTACTATTTGTACCAGGCATGAACTGAAGCTGGTGGAGGCCAGCAAAGGCCTTGGAAGTGGAGTTACAGTTGATTGTGGGTCACCATGTGGGTCCTTGGAGTTGAATCAGATCCTCTGCAAGAGCAGTGTTTGAGTTCTCAGCTGCTGAGATGAGTTCTTTCCATCCCCTAGAATCTAGGGGCCTAGATGGTAGCTTTACTAGTTACAGAAAATAAATGTCTTTCCCCCTGCATAAGCAATTATAGATGTACACTCTTTCATAATATTAAAGCAGTAAAATCTCCACTGGCTTGCCTTGACCAGAGGCTCCCAGGTGAGGTACCCTCTTGTTCTTTAGATTGGTTTGGGGGCTGTCAAGATTGTCTGTTGCTGTTCTGGTATTTTTGTTGTTTTATTTTTAAAACTCCAAGTGTAGATGGTAGGTGTATCCGTATATGTGTCCTTTCATATTTTTTTCTCAGTACAAATGTGCCATATACTATTTGTGTCTCCTCCCAGCTTGCTGCTTTAATTGAACCATGTGTCTGGGAAGTGGTGTGTCCTCTGGTGGCTCGAGGAGCAATGTGAACACTCATAGCACGAGAGTAGGGGTTCCTTAGTGGTTTCTCGTCACTTCACAGATGAGAAAAGGGGGAACGTCAAGCTAAATGATTTGTTTATGATCTTCAGTTAGGAGCCACAGTGAGGACAGAGGCTGGGCTGTGTCTGTAGCGCAGGTGGATCATTTAGACCATCAGCTGCCCTCTGCGAATGGCTTCTGCCTCATCACTCTGCCACCCTGTCTCAATGGCTTTGCTCCTGAAATGACATCAGGCCCTATGACACATTCACAAGTGCCCTAGTTCCAGTGGCCAGTTCTAGCCTGACTCTGAAAGTACTTCAGGATTCACAAATGTTTTATGCCAGCATTTGAGACATTTTCTGTCGGCACAGGATTATGTCTCCCCATTTGAGTGCTGTGTTTTAGTTTGTCAGCCAAGTGGTTTTGAAGCCAATTGGGCTATCCTAATCCAACGAATCCTTGAAAGATCATTCCCTCGAAGGTTCTGCTCCCCATATTCAATAGGAATGTGCAGGAGGGATGTGAGAAGCAATTGCTTGGGGGGGGGCGCATATTGCTCTCATAAGCGGGAAGATGGAATGAAAGATGATGTTGGTACCATGGGCCAGGGGGAATTGCTGGTTTTAAAATGGGCTCCTGTATCAGAGTGGGAAGATGGGCTTAGTGGCTTGGCTGCTTCAGAAATCACAAGGCTTCTTCTTCCTTTGTTTCTTCTCTGTTTTTTCATCTTTAAATGAAGTTTTATTGGAACACGAATATGCTCGTCTCCTCTCTCTTTTAAAGACAGTCTCATTATGTCACTTATATCTGCCTCGAACTTGTTATTCTCTCAGCTCTACTCCCCCAGACTGGGATTCCCACACCCAATTATGACAAGGTTGTTTTCCAGCCCAAGTACTCCTATTGGTTAGTTCTAAAAAGGATCTGTGTATTTAACAGCACTTGATAAGCTACCAGTGAGTCTTAGTGAATGAAGTAGCTCAGAAAAAAGGCTATTTTTTCTTTTACTTATTTATTTTTTAATCTATTTTTAGTTTATGTGCATTGTGTTTTGTTATCATATATGTCTGTGTGAGGGTGTCAGAAGCCCTGGAACTGGAGTTACAGATAGTTGTGAGCTGTTGGGATTTGAACCCAGGTTCTCTAGAAGAGTAGTCAGTGCTCTTAACCACTGAGCTGTCTCTCCAGCCCCTAAAAGCCATTGTTAAAAGATTCTATTTCTTACATCTTGCTTATCCATGGAATAATCTAATTTTTACCTCTTAGTACCAAGATGTGGAACTTCACATGGATGTATTTGAACATAAAAATTTAAAGCCATTGTTGCCCTAGCTACATGCTGCAGACATCCCGCAACACCACCCCCAACCACCTGGTTAGTTTTCTGAGCATTTCTTCTGGAAAAGTTTACAATGGCTGGTTCTTGGTTTGATGTCACATCGATAAATTATGGTGCTTTAAACAGATGCGATCTTACTGCGTGGAATTCTTCAGGGTAAAGCCCGTGAAAAGGTTTTTTTTTCCCCCTCTTCTTGGTTTCATTGTAGTTTTGCTGTTTGGAGGTTTTATGTTGCTCATTTAGTTTCCTGGCTATTGGGGTTTTATAGTCATATTTCCTTTGTTTAATATAATTTCTTTTTTTTCCCTTTTAGCTATTTTTGTTAGGGTGCCCAGAAGCTTCAGTTATGAGTGGCTGTAAAGTAAAATATATTATGATTATTACAATGATAAAGTATAAGCCTTTAAGAGTCTGCTTATATTGACCCATATTTTCTCTCTCTCCATCTTTCTTAGACACACACAGAGGCGCATTGGAAATGCAATAGAAAACAGCTGCCAATTTCTAACCATAAGCTGAAAATGCAAACCCAAATATATAGCAAGAGAGTTTCAGACTGGACCAGCTCCCAGCAGAACTGAGACAAGAAACCCAAGATTCTGTTGCCTGCTCTACTCTGTGATGGGTGGGAAGACTGGTAGAAATGTCAGTACTGGAGCCTGACCTCGCTACTGCTGTTTCTTTCTCGACCTTGTCCAAGCCACCTGACCTTTATATTTCCTGTGTGTGAGAGAATGAATAAACCCTGTACAGAAGCACCCCACAGCTCCCAGGCACAGGACAGGGGCTCAGTGTGTATGATGTGGAGTGGACAGACCCTCCGCTCCCTCAGTACTTGCTTTCTGACTGGTCTCCCTGGTTACTGTAGGTACTGAAACAATGTCTGTATATGCTTTACTCAGGTCAGTTTTGATACTTGCGTCCTTACAGTCACAAGTTTCAGGTTACATCCCACTCCTGCTAGACATCTAGCTGTAAGAGGGCTTGATGGCCCCTCAGAGGCTGTGGGTGATGATGATTTGTGAATTCCATTCCTACAGACAGAGTTCGGAATAGTAAAGGTTTTGTTTTTATTCTGACGGGCAGTAAAGGCACCAAAAGCTGCAGGAATGTCTCTCTAATTGTGGAATATAGGCACCATAGCCCATTTCTTTTTAATGGAGGGAGAGAACCTGAAACCTTTCAAGTCATATCCTAAAGTTAGCTTCTGAGTCTCTCCACTCATACCGATCTCTTCTTGCACCAGGATGACATAGTGTCCTCTGTAATTTTGTGTCTACATGAAACCTGAGAACATGACACAGGGTCTTCAAGGAGATAACCAAGTAAAGATGAGGTCATACTGGATTATGGGAGGGCCTCACTTCCACAAGCTGATGACCCCAGGAGAAGAGGATTATTTGGATAGAAAGATGGGATCAGACCATGTGGAGCTGACGGGAAGACTGTAGTGGTACAATCTGAATGACGAAGATACTGACAAATACCAGGTGCTACAAAATGATCCTCCCCCAGACTCTTCAGAGGGAGCAGGTACCTCTCAGCACCTGACTTAGCCCTCTAGACCTTGGAGAGAGGAAGCCTCTCAGTTAGTGGGACTTTTGTAGATGCCCGGAATGGCCCAACAACAGGAGTGATGTTGGAGGGTAAAGTATGGAGGTTGTGACTTCAGTTGGAGGGAGGATGTGTGTAGGTTGTAGAGGGGATGTTATGATCGGTTATTTCTAAGAGCAAATTAAGTGTCAAGTGACAAATTACCTGAGCAATATGCCTCATTTTTTTTTATTGCTTACTTCCTCTTGGGTCTCTTGGAGGGAAGGTGAGATCTAAATGGGTCACTGGTCTTTCAGGGAACTATCAATTTTCTTACAGAGGGAAAACCCACCCCCTCCTACCTGGGTATGGTTTATTTTGTAGAGTTTGATGCTTACACATGGGACAGAGAGACCTCTCTGAATTAGGAACCAGAGCCTGGGGAGCTCTTAGAAACAGAGGGAGGCAACTCTTACTCATTTCCTATAGGGAAGAAAAGAATTATGTAGCTCTTCTAATTCAAGGATCTGAGAAGGAACTCTTTAAGCACTTGATAATTTATTTCCAAATGTTAAGGAATAGAATTCAGCAAAAGAGGCTATTTTGTGTCCAAATAGAGGCAGCCCTTTCTTGATCATTTGAAATAGCAAAGAAGAGCTGTGTTGCTGAACCAGCCAGTGAGCAAACATCTCTTGAGGGCCTCTTACAAGAGAGGCACTTGGGTACCTGAGGAGAAAGAAACAAGACAGATCACTGCTCTTAGGACTGGTGTGGGCAGAGCCAGGCTTGCAAATGTGTGATGATGGAAACATCTACAAAATGCCCCTCGGTCCCATGCCTTTAGCTTTGTGTGATGGGCAGAGTCATTTGCTGTCCTGGATGTAGTTTCTGAGACTGGTACCACTTTACAGGTGAGGATGCTTAAGTCTAGAAGAGGCTTGCATGACTTGTCTAGTGTCCTTCAAATAATTAAGTGATGAGGTAGAGATTCATTTCTGAATTGGGCCCTGAAGACTCCACTCTTTACCTGAGAGAGATGATTAGGACACAGCTGGGAATGAGATCAAAGGTTCAACTTTCTGGCCATGGATCTAGTACTTGCTAGCTGCTAATTGTGCTGCTGAACACATTACTTACTGCTCAGTTTTGCAGAGCCGGCGAATGAAAGCACCTGCTTCATAGAGTTGCTATGGGAATGACATGGTCTAATGCAAGCAGGTGTTTGTCAGAAAAGGGCAGCCTGGAGTATCAGCCTCTCTTACTGTGAGTTGACTGGGGGTCGATGTGACCAGAGAGCTGGGAGGAGCAGGTAGGCTTCCAGGTTCTCTTGCTGGAACCTAGCTTGCAGACCAAGCTCTGCCACTTGTACGGTGTTTTGGTCCTGCTTTAGGCACTGGCCACTTTTGAGATCACCAGTGAGAGGAATGTGGGGGATCTTTGAAGCTGTAGGAACGGAACAAGTAAAAAGAGCAAATGTCAGTGGGCTGACTTCCATACAGTCCCATTCTAAGAGCAACTTAGGCTTTCAGGGAGTCTCTTGAGGCCTATCCCACCTTAGTGTGTGGTACACAGACTGTAGTCCATAGGGCAGTGATAAGGGTGTGTGGAAAGCATCCCTCAGCAGAAGAGCCTGCAGACTGGGGCGGTTTAGAGAAGTAGCAGATTTTTACTAATACTAGTGCTATTTTATATCTGCCCGTAGTTGGAGACACTTTACCTCAGACAACTTAAGCACACAAATGCTGACAAAGCTGAGTTTGTTTTTTTTTTTTTTGGGGGGGGGGGGGATGACCAATTTACATGACAGGTAGTTTTGCTTGGCCATAGAAATGGTCTACAGCTCTTTGGGCTAGTGGTGTTTTGAGATCCAGAACCTTGAACTTCAAGCCAGTGTTTGGTTAGTGTCCATGTAACCTTTAAATTTGACTCAAACATGGCTTCTTCCGGGAAGGGTTGGTTGTCAGGCTCCCTCATCGACACTTTCCAGCAAGACTGTTTTAGCATTCACTGTTTTGGTCTCTTCAAGGACTTTCCGCTTTTTACTCTCATGTTGACTATGTTCCTTGCGCTACTGAACCCCCACACAATTGTAGGCACCACCAGGTAAGGGGACATGGGAAAAGAAGGGGGGAGCTGAAGATTGCTGTCTGTAGGATTGTTTCATAATTTTGCATCAAGCAATTTATCGCTGATGGGGGCTCTCTTTATAACAACAGTTTTACACAAAATAACAACCTTTCTCCATCTACAGCTAGGAAACCTACAAAACTCAGGCAGTTCACTTTGGTTTCTTGGCAGTGGGAAGTGAAGCAAATATGGCTAGTCTAGGTATAGGAGAGCAAGGGGCACTGGCCTGTCGACCCTCCAAGAAGAGTGAGTGGCCAGTGGAGTTCAAGCCTGGGCCTCTGAGGCTGAGGCTAGGACTCTGGGAGAGGCTCATCATCAGTGCCCACCGCTGTACCATCTGTGCCTGTGATAATGACAGTGATATTCTAAAGCTCTCGGGCAGCTTTGAGATAATTCCAGAGTTGAGAGAAGATGTTGAGGGTAGAAAATGACCTTCTTTTGTTTCTTTTAGAGGTTTGTTGTTTTGGAAGCTACAGCATTCCAAAACAGAGCAGACAGTCTGTAAAGTTCCAGAGTTTGTTTGACATTTTTGCTCTGTGCAGAGCAGCATCGGCCCTTTCCTTAATTCAAACCAAGACTCAGCCGTAAAGCAGGCTGATAGACATCATGTGCGTTAGGCAAGTAGAGTTATTTGCTCCCAGGAGGGCTTAGAGCATGCCACTCCTGTCTAAACAGATGAGCATGAAATGCTTGGCTTACACAGGGCAGTGGATATAAACCTGTCTGGTGGGAGCACTGGATACCTTGCATGGGGCTTCTTGTCTGATTAGCTAACTACTGCCCAATTCCCTGATGGAGACTGAACAGACAAAACCTGATGGAAATGGTACCTCAAAACCCCCAGAGCCCAAACCATTACAAGACCTTGGCCCCACCCTGGGAGCTTCCTTGGGCTTGGAGGTGAAGTAAACACATGAAGTTAGGAGTAGACGCTTGGGGGTTAAAATTCCCAGCTCTGCCACTTACCAGCTGAGGGATATAAGTTCTCTCAGTTACCTTTCAGGCTATTTACCTTCCTTTTCCAGTAAGTGATACTTTACCTGCTTGAAGAGTTAAAAAGTCCAAAAGTACGTGCTTAGGATCCTCTGTCCCCTCTCACCATCTACTTTACCGTCCTCCACTCTCACTGCTGGCACTACATCCGTGCTATCCTTGTGTTTTATGCAACTATACACATGGAACATTCATTGTTACCTCCCATCTTTCATTACCCAAAGGCATCATACAATATAGACTGTCTTGCCTTTCCCAGTTCATAATATCAGACATAAAAATTCCTCTTATTTTTTATAGGTGCATATTACGCCACTGCAAAATATAGTTTATTCAGCCAGCCCCCTCCCCCCATTGCATTGTGTCTAGTCTTTTGCTATGAAAAATAATACTGTGGCAGGTTGAGGATGTAGCCCAGCAATAAAGCACTTGTCTGGAAACTACAAAGCCCTTCGGTTAATCCCTAGCACTATTAAAAAAATGAAAACCCTACATATTTACGTTTGATGTGTGCTAGGATGCCTATAGGGATACCTTTCCTGAGGCTAAGGAGAATCGCATCTTTCATTTCATACAGCCTGAACCATGTGGTGCTTAAAGGCTGCTTAAGGAATTTGCTTTAATTGAATGGTGGTTGGGATGATGCTATTATCTCACATTAAAACAGTTTAAGAAAGAACCTCTGACTCTCAACGTTGAACTTATTTCCCGGTCAGTACACTGCAGTCACTGAGAGCCAAGATTCAAGTCAGCTGGTCCCCTCTGAAATTCAGCTCCATCTCATCCCAGGCATCCTGCATTTAGGCCAGGCACTTACCCAATCTGAGGGCTCACTCTCCATCCCCTGTGAAATGCTCACTTGTCAAGAGGTTGTGAGACTGAACTGAGGCAAGGGCAGTTAGCGCTTCTCACAGGGAAATACTCATAGGCAGGGGCTGTTCACTGCTGTTAGAGAGAAAGCTTCCGGCCTGGCTATGCTTTTGTCAGCAGGCCCTTTGAATCAGAGCTGCCGCACAGGTAAAGCAGCCACTGGCCGAATGCTGTGTTACAGATGTTCCGTTTCACATCTTCATCGCGAGGATCTCCAGCTAATTCTCACTGGCCTGCGACTGCACCAAGTAGCTTGATTTTGTCCTGTGCGCATTGTGGATCATGCAATGGATTGTGTTTCTTTCTTTAAACTTCTATGCTAAAAGGCCCAGAGCGCAGTTTGATACACTTTTCCAACCATTGTCTAGACCTTGGTCTAGACAAACCACTTTGTAAACTTGGCTGTACTGTTATAAAACCTGGGCACTTAAAACAATCCAAATAGTTATATCACACCCTATACCAATGACATCAGGATGTGGGGATGGGACACAGACATCAGGATGCAGGAGATCCTCAGAGGAGTTGATGCTCAGGGCTCTGAGAATGGGCTTCTCAACCCATCTTACCCTTAGCTAAATCATGGTCTTCTTGTCTGTGTTTTTTTTTTTTTTTTTAGTGTTAGTACATACTATCTCTCTCTTGTGTTTCTCCCCATTTCCTTCCATGTAGAAAATAACACGTGGCTTCTTAGGGGCCAGGAACATCAGGAAGCATGAGGGTAAAGAAAACATGGGAACAGGGAAAGGAACCAGGGTTCTCTCTAGGGAAAATAAATCATTTATCCATGATTCATTCATTTGTATTCAACAAATATTTATGAAGTGTTTTGGATTCAGTTCCTGGGTTTTGGAGATGGAAATTATCTCAGTTTTGGTGAAAATAATTCCTAATAGTGATTCTTCCTAGCAAATACGCCTTTTAGGTATATAATTACTTTAGTTTGTTTCTGTTTTGCTCTCGGGAGAGGTTGGTATTACCCAGAGATACACTGTAACATGTGGGTGTGGCAAAGATCCTAGACACTGTGTGTGTGTGTGTGTGTGTGTGTGTGTGTGTGTGTGTGTGTGTGTATCATTAGGTGGTGATTTGGCCCCAGAAAAGCCAAGTATTTGTATGCTGAAGCAAACTAGTGGATGTTGACTTATAGCTCTTATCACTTGGCAAGATCCTTTGTGAAATGAAAAAGTAGCAGCTGAGGGTAGCAGCTGAGACAGCCCCCATCCTGAAAGTTCCTTCCCCCACTCCAGAGAGCAGAAGACTCAGTGGAGGAGGTTGGGAGCCTGGGCTGGGCTGCCACCGACCCTCTATCCTCACAAATGCCTGCAGACCCATCTGTGCCCAGAGCCTGCTTTCCCTCTGGCAGAAGTCTAGAGGATTTCTGGCTGTGTGCAGAACCCCAGGGAAGACCACGCTGAGACAACATGAGAAAGGAGAAGCAGGTCTGAGGGCTGCAATGACAGGGTTCGCTCAGGACTCCCTTTTAGTAAAGAGACCTCCTGCGAATGAAGCCAAGCTGGAGGAACACCCTGCAGCACCAGAATGCACGGATAATCTCCAGCTTCAGGACTTACCTCTCCATTAGAATTGCAGATTCCAGACTGGAGGGCTTCATTTGCTCAAGGGGTGAAAACAGTTGTACCTAAATTCAGAGTGAAAGACAATTTGAATTTCTTCTCCAAATGGGGCACTCTTTCCCAGGTTTGGCCTCATAAACAGCAGTGGCAGGCAGCATAAGCCAGCCAGCAGCAGCAGACTCCACTTGCCAGGCACCTTCTCAGCAGGTGTTTCTGCCAAGGTGGGAAAACCTGAAACACTCCCAAGCTGGGTGCAAAAATATGGGAGAAAATTGAATAGTATTTCCCCTCGGGAAATTTCCCTCCTCGGGAAGCATCCTTTCTCTGGGATCTCCATTTTGTTCTCATTTTCAAGTTCTGTGGCCAGCCGAAGCCTTTACGTTGTGCAAAATGAAATTAGAACCGAAAGGAGAGTGGCCAAGGACGACACTGAAAAGAGGTGGAAATTGGTGGCAGCTCCAGGGTTTCCCAGCAGGAGCTGGAAACCTGGACTCTACAGCAGAGTCTGGCGCATCTGCCCTGCGGCAGACAAAGCAGAACCAGAACCGCTCAGCCACTGGGAGGCATGGCCTTCTTCTATGGGATGTCCCAGGGAGAGCTCCAACCACACCCTTCCTCTCCTCTAGGCCTCCCTGTCCTTAGCAGAGACCCTGCTCTCCCTCAAATTTGGAAGAATGTACACATTTGGTGGATTAGGTTTTTCAAACCAAAAGGCTTTTGATGTGTATTAACATCAATGACAGTGCCTGGGCCTCGTCCTCTTGAGAGAGGCCAGTATTGGCCAGATTCGTTGACTACAGGGATAGGTGGAGGCTTTCACTGGATCCCAAATAGATCCAGTTACCTCCTAGAAGCTAGGGCCAGAGTGGAGACTCAGGTTTCTCTCAACAAGGGTAGCGCTGCTGAAGCAACTCCCTGTGAACACCCGGAGGAGGCTTGGAACTGGCGGTCTTTCCGGACAAGGTTGTCTGGTCTGTTTAGCTGGTCTCTGCCAAAACAAAACAAAACAAAACAAAACAAAACCAAACCAAAACAAAACAAAACAAAACAAAACAAAACAAAACAAAACAAAACAAAACAAAACAAAACCAAAAAACAAAAAACCTAGCGCTCACTTTAATGCTAATGTAAGGAAGTAATTAGGACTGGAAACCCAAAGAACTTGGAATTTGGTCTTTTTAGGCAGAGGGGACTGCTGGTATATCTTGCTGGGTAAGACCGGGGATGAGGGTACAGCTGTGGGGTTAGGGGCGGCAGCCCTGACCTGGCAAGTCACAGCTGCGTGACTTGAAACATCTTGCTCAGTGTTTCTCAGTTGAGAGTGTCAGCCTCTTTCCACCTCAAGACATCTGCTGTAATCAAGTACATTATTAATTTGGTGTCATTCTTCCCCCATGGTTTATGCAGAAAGGAAATGGAGTTGTGGTGAGAAGAAGCGGGATGAAACCAAAACACACAGACACAAACCCCTCGGCATCTCTCAGCCGAGGCTCACATTTCAGAAAGAGCTGATAAAGGACAGCTTGATTTTTCTTTATGAAGCTTGTCTGCAAATGACACTTGAACTAAATATTCCCTTTCATCTTGGTGACAGAAATATGATTCCATAATTCTTTGTGAAAGTGTAGATGATATGCTGCTGTAGTTACATTGAGTTAGGTTTAAGTGGCAAATGCCTACTGATAAAGACTTAATTAAAGACACAGTAGCGGTGGGAGGTCATTATAGTAATCACAGTCCCGGCTTTACTGTAGGGAACCCCACACCAAATTGTAGCCGCACATTATCACTACATAGGGTCTTGGTTTGATGAGCCAGTCATCCAGTTCAGTGTCCTTAGGCTTTCATTCGCGGTGTGATTGTTGTGTTTTGCAGATACACTTGTTCAAGTTTATTTTAGTGTAGATTTTTGTGCCTTAGTTAAAATACACGATCAAATAAATCAGTGGTTCCCTCTAGGGAAATCTGCTTCATCTCCTTCTGGATATAGCAACATTGGGATATGAAGGAATTAGAAGGTGGCCTGGGACTTTTTCCATGGTCACATGTCCATACATCTTATTGTGGAGGGTTCTGAGACTGGGAGGACCCAGACTTGCTCTTTGCCTGGGATAGAACAACCGGTGATACACTGTGAAGGCACAGAAAGGCCTGACTCCTACGTGGTTATAAGGAAGATAGAACTGTGGTGTCTTAAAGGTCTCCAGTTCCAAGTCTGTCACATGACTTCCCAGGACACTTTTTCCAGGCTAGATCTCAGGCCCATGGCATTTGTACATTTAAGGATAAACTCCCATACTTTTAAAAAAGGGACAGGGTCTTAAGCAGGATTTTCTGTCATGTAGGTTGGAGTGTTGGTATCAAAGGGCAAGAGTCATTGGTAAGTTGGAAATGTGGTTAAGAATAGTATTGCAGTGTTTTAGAGTTATCAAAAGTTCAATAAAGTAGAGGAGAAATGGGCTTAAAGTGCATCAAAATGGCAGTTCACTGTCTCTTATTGTTGCAGGAACAGGTGTAAATGTTAATTTTTAAACTATATTTATTAATAATTATTAACATCTACCACCCAACCAATCCTAACCCTTTAGAAGGATACCCATCCTGATGGCCTCAGGGGCAGGTCCTTAGGGGCAACTGGTCAGCAGTCTGTCCGTAGGAACATCACAGGAGCAGTCATTCAGTGGTCACATGGTTCTGGCATTGCTATGGTGGCCTCACTTCTGCTTGGGGTCAGCCTCTACTGCCAAGCCAAGAGTGTCAAACTTACATGGGGCCGATGCTGTGCCATGTGGCTTAGTCTTTGGGGTTGCTGCCGGCAGTTGGCACATGTTCTCCTGGCATCCAGGCCTCTGGTGGTTCTCTGGCTTCCTTAGCCATGCCCCTTGGCAAGGCTCTGTCTCTGTGGTCTCTTGGAACCGTGGCCTAGAGCGTTTGTGCCTCACACCCCAATCACTTACTACTCTGTGACTGTGGGACCATGGACAGATGTATCCTCAGCCTGCTTTGCTCCTGCTGCCATGGCGCCAGCTACCATGGTTCTCCTCAGCATCCAGTTCTCATGAACTTTCTCTGAGTGGGTCCTATGCCATGCCTCTTGTGACAACCTGAGCTTACGTGTGGCAAGGGCAGCCTTCCATGGCCTTTTCTTGGCCTTCTTGGGCTGGCTCATGGTGAAAGCCCCTTTCCATGGCTTTTTCTTGGCCTCTGCCTCCTGTCTTCTCAGCTGGTGCACACCCACTTTGCACCTCCATTTCTTGCATGCTCTCTCTTGAGCTCTACCAGCACATGCTTAAGTAAGGTGCTGCAATTTGCAGCCAAATGGATGGGACTAGAAAAACTCATCCTGAGTGAGCTAACCCAGACTCAGAAAGATGCACATGACATCTATTCACTTATAACTGGATTTTAGCCATGTAGTACAGGATAACTATCCTACAATCAACAGACTGAATGGAACAGCAACATAGACTCTGTTACTTGTTAGGGAGACATGCCATGTAGGCTCCCAGTGCAAGAGGAAGCTCTTAGCCCTCATATGGCTGCTGAACTGAAGGGAACTGATATGTAGGGCACCCCATATTGGAGGAGTAGGATAGGTGGGAGAAGGGGGAGAGGGAAGGGTTGGGTTCAGGAGGGGTGGAGGGAGGGGACTGTGATGGAGATGTAAATGGAAGTAATTAATAAACAAAAAAATTTAAAAAAATGTAAGGTGCTGCTCTAGCAGTAACCCGAGGTTCCCTGGTGGATCTTGAGGGTCTGGGGCTTTGCAACCATACCCTTCAGCAGGGTGTTGTCTGTACACCTCTCAGAATCACAGCTCCGAAACGAGGCTTCACCTGGCTGAAGCCCAATCTGGGCTCTGCCCACCTAGACAGCAGTTTTCAGCTAATCTCTTTTGAAGTGAGCCAAAAGCCCTTTCCAGTTTCCCAGTCTTTACAGAGTGCCTTCTCATTGGTAGCCCAGGACCATGTGCACTGCCAGGTTGATTCAACAGAAATCCAACCTCTACCACAGACAGGAGTTGGTAGTCACACAGTCTGCCTGTCAGTTACAGATGTAGGCTTTTCTCTTTTTTCCCCTAGGATCACTCTTCTGACACTGTCCCTAGAAATTCCCTTCACAATGATTTTTCAGTGGTAATTTCTGTGGGGCCAAAGAGATGTGTAAGTCAAGTAGGGTAATATTAGAATGAGTTGAGAGCATCCAGGGGATACACTTCTGAATATCTTCTTCATCATCTTGTTGCTGCTGATGGACATGGTTGCAGCAGCAGCCAATTTCATTTTCAAATTACTTATTCTTTTATTTCATATGTATGAGTGTTTTGCATGTGCACCATGTGCTTGTAGTACCCTTGGATACCAGAAGAGGGCATAAGGACTGCTAGAATTAGAGTTATAGATTGTTTTGAGCTTCCATGTGGGTGCTGGGAGTTGAACCTGGGTCCTCTGCAAGAGCAACAAGTGCTCTTAACCAATGAGCCATCTCTCTTGTCCTAGTGGCAGCAAGTTTCCTGGGGCTATGCTAGAAGGTTACCTTTAGATTAGGGATCCTTAAGCTTTTTCCACTTGTGACCCTTTTTTGCCTGAGAATATTTTACATGAATCTAGGTACCTAGATATATAAAATAGGTATACAAGCCCAACATTTACTGACCACAAATAATAAATAAATATGTTTAAAAACAATTCCCTCATGTACATATAATGTTGCTATTTATTAAAGGTGACAGCTGATGTACATACTTAGAAATGGAATGTTCGCTTGCTTTTACATAAAAATTAAATCTTGTCTCAGTATTTGGCACTTCAGGATGTAGAGCATCTTTAATGTTTTTTGGAGATGATCAGTGCTTGATTTCATAGTTGCTGATGCTGAGGATGTCACCTTGAACACACAGATAACTCAAAATGGCAGGCAGAAATTTAAGGGAATTTCAGGAGGTGTTGAAAAGTCAGTTCTAACCCCAAGTTAAAGTTCATTTAGTGGGTTTTAAAAAATGAAACTCAGCAACTCAAGCAGCATTTAAGAAAAAAAAATATTCTAACAATACAATCTGAAGATGTACTAATTTGACACATGTTGAGGAACAATGGTAGGAAAATAATAAGTCTTTGTTTTCTGCAGTTAAACTATTATTATGTGTCTGTGAAAGCAGAAAATGTTGCCTGTACAGTCTCAGATCTGAGACAAGCTAGTGCAAGCAGTGGGGGCTGTGTCAGGTGCTGTGCTGTGATGGCATGCCTAGTGCAAAGTGGCCAGAGTGTGTGGTCAGAACCAAGGCCGTGGTGAGGCTATATGACCCAACACAGGCTCAGATTTTGAATTAACTTTTGGTTATGGAGTGCTCAAAATTGTTTCCAATTTCTCATGACTCTACACAACATTCAGTTGTGTGACTCCTTAATGAGTCTGTGACCCACAGTTTATGAGGCTGTGTTTCAGATGAACAGCAGCTTGTCCAGGAATGGGCCCCTTGACCTTGTCCCAGGAGTTCCAGCTGCAGAGGCTTAGAGGAAAGCACATGGGACTCTAACAGACCTGTTGAGGTCCTGGATCCCAACCTTGAGCTTCCTGGTTAGTCCCTGGCTTCAGCTGTTAGTTAAGGTGCTCACTTCTGACTGCTTCATAGACATATTGGGATTTCCCAGTCATCATCTTATTTTTTTCATTCATCAATTAATTTATTTGCTTTACATCCTGATTGTAGCCCCCTCCCTAGTCTCCCCCCACTCTCACCCTCACACCCTCTTCCCTCATTTCTCCCTCTCCTTCTGCTCAGAGAAGGGGAGCCCCCCACCTCCATACCAACCTGCCCTGGGACATCAAGTTACATCAGAACTAAGTGCATCCTCTCCCACTGAGGCCAGACAAAGCAGCCCAGCTAGGGGAAAGTTACCCAAGGCAGGAAACAGTCCATGTCAGAAACAGCCCCCTCTCCAATTGATAGGGGAACCACATGAAGACCAAGCTGCCCATCAGCTACATATGTGTAAGGGGCCTAGATCCAGTCCATGCATGCTTTTTGGTTGGTGGTTCAGTCTCGGTAGCCACCATGGGCCCAGGTTAGTTGATTCTGTTGGTCTTCTTGTGGAGTTCTTGTCCCCTCCAGATTCCTTTATTCCTCCCTACTCTTCCACAAGACTCCCTGAGCTCCCAGTCTTCTGATTGGAATGAATTTTAACTTTGCCTGATTGACTTATTTCCTGACTGACTTCCGGACCAACATCAATATGTTGGGCATCTCTTCTGTCATCTACCTCCATCAAGTCCCAGATCTGGACTTTATCATATTCAACTGGTGCGTGGGAAACTGGGCTTACTTAAAATATAAATAATCCTCAAGGTAGTGACATCTGTATTTTGAACCATTGAAGGAGTAGGTTCCAGAAGGGTAGAGAGTGAAACTGGGATGTTAGATTGGAAAGAGGATATTGAGTAGATGGGGACCCCAAACACCTTGTTCTTCAATGATTTGAACAACCTGAGAAAGCCCATTGAACAATAGGACAATTGACATTTGTAGATATATTCTGTTGTTCTGTGGAACATTCACCTAAGTAGCCCACATCCTGGTTCATAAAACAAACCTGTGAGAAATGAAAGGTTTGGAATTATACCTGAGTATGTTCTTGGACTTAAAAAATGTACAAACACAGGGAAATTAAGCAACACAGCTGTAAATAATATATGGGTCAAAGAGGCATATGAAAGGAAATAAAAATACCACCAGATAAAAATGAAAACAAAACAAAACCCCACATCAACGTTTTTAGATATACTGCTGACAGAGAAATTCACCTCTAAATGCTTTTATTAGAAAAGATCTCAAATCAGTAATGTAAATTCTCTCCCCAAGAACTTAGAAAGGGCAAAACAAAGAAAGAAATGAAATGAAGAGTAAAAATCAATAAAATAAAAACAACCACAGAAAATAATATGGAAAACTAATGAAAGAAAAAGCTAGTTATTTAAAAGAAATCAATAAAATTGGCAATTGTGATTAATAAGGATAAGAAAAGGAGAAAATTGGGGCTGGAGGGATGGCTCAGCAGTTAAGAGTACATATTGCTCTTGCAGAGGTCTAGAGTTCTGGTCCTAGTACTATCCTCAGCTGGCCCAAAACTGGTGATAATTATGGCCACAGAGCTTCCAACGTCTTTGAACACCTGCACTCACATGTTTATACCCACCCAAAGACACAAGCCCAGACAGATTAAAAAAAAAAACCTAAAAATAAGTTGTTTTTGTTTAAAAAGGAAAAGGAGAAAACATTCAATTGAAAAATACTAAGAGTGAAATAAAGCCTGCCATGGCAGATCTAGAAGTTATTAATAGAATCACATAACTTCACATAGCTGGACATAGTGGTGAATGCTCAGAATCCTATGACTCTGGGGGCTGAGTCAACAAAAGGAAAGAATGAAAAAAAGAAGGAAAGAAACAGAAAGATAGAGTAAGAAGGCAGAGGGGACCAGTAGAGGAGAAGAGGCGATAAAAGAAAGGAATTGGGTGTGGGTGGGTAAATATCATCAAATTACAAAAGTCAATTATATATGAATAAAGATGGTATAATAAACCCATTATTTATACAATTACTGTATACTATTTAAAAAGAACAATAGTAGAAAGTTATGGAGAAATTTATGTTTGAGAATTAGAGCCTTAGAAGAAATGGACCAGTTCTTCTACAACCATGTACCAAAACCCAGTCAAGATTAAGTGACGGGGCTGGTGAGATGGCTCACTTTCTGCTTAAGCCTGGTGACCTGAGTTCAATCCCTGGAACCCATGCAAAGGGGTGAGAGGAAGGAAAGAACTAACTCCACAAAGTTCTCCGTTGGCTTTCCCGTGTGCTGGTGGTGCACAAGCGCCCTCCCCTCCTCCCCCTCCCCCGCCACATCACACACATGCACACATTACTACTACTACAACAGATTAAACAGATAAAGGTTTTCACTAACCTATTAACTATTAAAAATTGAATTTGTGTCCAGGCATGGTGTTGTACACCTGTAATCTCATTACTTGGGAGACAAAGGAAGAAAGATTGCCATAAAACTGAGGCAAGCCTGGTTTATATAGAGAGTTCCCAAGCTAGCTTGTGACTACATAGCAAGACTCTGTTTCAAAACTCCAAGAAAACAGTTGAATTTATCATCAAATATCTGTTGAGAAGGAAATATAGCTCTAGGTCAGTTTCACTGGGCAATTTTGCCAATCATTCAAAGAACTGATAACAACTTTATTTAATAGGTTGCAGAAAGTGAAAGGGAGTGTATTTGTTATCATTCTGTCACTGAGACAGCATATCTCATGGAAATAACTTAAAAAATAAAGAAGGGAAGATTTATTTTGAGTCATGGTTTTAGTGGTTTTTTGGTCCAATCAATCTCTTCCAGCTGGCTCTATCACTTTGGGCTTGAGGGAAGGAGGGATCAGCACAATGGGAGGAGGGATGGAGGAGGCAGCCCATGGACAGAGTGTGAAAGATCACACTTCTGCCAGGAAGGAGCAAGTGAGAGAGAGAGGGGGGATGGAGGTGGAGGTGGAGGTGGAGGGGGAGGGGAAGGGGGAAAGAGGACGAGAGACAAGACAAATCCTTTAAGTACATGTTCTTACTGACCAACTTCCTTTATAGGCCCATTCAGCTATTTGTTAATCACTGGGCTATTCCATCCATGATTATCCCTTCTAATGTAACCATTTATCTGAAGTGCCACCCAGTGAGTACCAGGTCTTTGACACATGAGGGCATTCTGCATGAAAACCATAACAAAGGAACACTTTCTAACTCATTTTATGAGGTATTTCCTTGATTCTTAAACCAAAGATAACACTTAAAAAGAAAAATATAGACCAAGATTTCTCATGAACTTGGCATGCAAAAATGTTCAATAAAATTTTGCTAATCAAACCCAACAGTGTACACAAAGAACAATAGGCTAGAACTAAGTAGGATTTATTCCAGATATGCAAGGCTCATTCAAGTACTTTAATATGAAACATGAAAGTATAAAAATTTCTAGGAAATACTTGATCTTTGTGACCCCAGATGTGGCAAAGGGTTCCTAGACTTGATACCAAAAGCAAAAGTCATAAAAGGAGAAATATTAAATTGAATCTCATTAACACTGAAACCTTTTTGCTTTGAGAAAGGCAAATTATAGACTGAGAGGAAGAACTTGCAGAGCACTGGAAAAAGACACAGAAAGAAGATGCAAAGTACTTGCAAAGCCCAATATTAAAAATACAGTAATCCAAGGAGCAAATGAGAAAAAGATGTTGATGTATTTTTGAAGAGGTTTATAGAGAACAAGCACTACAAAGATGTTCATCAACATCAGACCTCAGGGAGAGGCAAATTAAAGCCACAGTGAGACACGGCTTCCAGATGGCTAACATGAAAAACAACAGTAAGGCTGGAGACATGGTTCAGCAGTAAAGAGCTCCAAATGTTCTTTCAGAGGACCTGGGTTCAACTCCTGACACCCACCCATATAGTAGCTAATAATTTTTGTCTGTAACTCCAGTTTTAGGGCATCTGATACCCTCTTCCAGTTTCTGTGGGCACCAGGCACCCAAGTGCTGCACACACAGAGACATAAATAAAAATAAAAATAAAATAAAACAAAACAAAACCCTAGGATAATGCCAGGCAAGATTGTGGAGAGACTGAATCGTTTATACGTTGCCAACGGGGATCCGTGGTTACACAAGAACTTTGGAAAACAAGCACATCACTTTCTAGGAACTAAACATACAATGTCCATATAACCTGACATATCCATTCTGGGGCATTTGTTGCAGAGACATGACAAATTTTTTTTTCATAGGATGTTTATAGCTCCTTTATTAATAGCCTCAAACTGTAAACCACACAGTTCTCCTTCAGCTGAGGAATGGCTAAACTATAGTGCATCATACCCTGAAATGCTACTCAGCAGCAAGAAGGAGTAAACTCTTGGCAGGCAACTTTCATGGACCTCAAGGAAAGTATGCTAAGATAAAAAAACAAAACAAAAAGCAAAACATAGCTAGTTCCCAATCTATCCCCACCACATGATTCCACTTATAGAGTATCATGAAGGAGCATAGAGACAGAGAAGTTGTCTGTAGCTGCAGCTGTGGCTGGAGGAAGGAGGCCTGGGCATGACTATAAAGGAGGTGCATAAGGCAGACCTTGTGGCATGAGGTAGTTTTGTGTCTTCACTGTGAAGGTGGACATGGGAAGCTGCTCTGTGATGACATCGTATAGGACTACACACTCGTGCATAGACACACTCAAGGCTCACTTGTGACTACGGAAATCTGAATAACTTCTAGAACTGTTTTGTGGTGGTGGATCCAAACCCAAGGGCCTTGTGCCTACAAGGCAAGTGCTGGGGTACACTGAGCTATATTCCCAGTCTTCATCTTCTTTCTTTTCCTTTTTGTTTTGTTTTGAGTCAGGGTCTTGATATGTATCCCAGGCTGGCCTGGAACTTTGTATGCAGACCATGGTAGCCTCAAATTCATGCTCCTCCTGCCTCAGCCTCCTGATAACTTGATTACTTTTTTAATTTCAGTTTTCTGGCTTTGACATTGCTCTGTAGTACAACAGACATGGAAGATGTTGATATTATGGAACACTAGGTGATCCTCTCCAAGACCTGATTGTGTATTTCTTTTCCTTTTGTTTCTTAAATCTACTTCATTTTATTTATTACAGTTATTGTTATTTCATGTGTGGTGTGTATGTGAGCACAGATTTAGGCATGCCATGGTGTCTGTATGGAAATCACAGGACAACTTCCAGGAGTTGGCTTTCTCCTCACATGGTAGGACCTGAGGAACAAGACCAGGCTGTCATGTGTGTGCAGGAAGCATTTTCATCTGCAGAGTTGTGTTCAATTTTCTAAAAAGTTTTATTTAGGTGTATGCTTGTGTGTCTGTTTTTCTATATATGTATCACATGTAAGCAGGTGCCTTCAGGGGACAGGAGAAGGTGTTGGATCCCTTGGAACTGGAGTTATAGGCAATTAAGAGCTGCCAGATATGGGTGCTGGGAACCAAACCCAGGTCCTCTGCAACAGCCCCAAGTCCTCTAAGTGCTGAGCCTTTTCTTTAGCTCTTGCTGGCCTCTGCTTGTATATATGCATACATGCACGCAATGTGTGTATATTATGTATTTTCTCTTTGTTTGTTTGTTTGGTTCTTGACACAGGATCTTACTATGCATCCCTGGCTAGTCTGGAACTTGCTATATAGACCTGATTGGTCTCAAACTCACAGCAATCTGCCTGCCTTTGCTTTCCAAGTGCTGGTTTTAAAGATGTGTACCATCACACTGAAGGGAATGAAAATTATTAAAAGACCCCCTAAGTCGGCAGTAGAGCCAGACCAGCCGCCAGGTGGTTCCTGGAACTTAGCTGACCCCGATGGTGAAGTAAGATTAAATTCATTCCTGAGATGTTTCCTGCTGACTAACTAATGGGCTGGTACATTCCACCTGTATTTCCCCTCCCCCCTTGGGTTGTGGTAAACAATGGGCTGGGCTGGTACTTTCCACTTGTATTTCCCCTCACCCCTTTGGGCTGTAGTTTAAATACTTTACTCTCCTCCAAATTGGGGTTGCGGCTCCTACCCCTGTGTGGGATACGAGTGGCGTCCTCAGTGCACTGAGCCCCTCCCGAGCCCCCCCCCCCTGAAATGAACCTCTTGCAATTGCATCAAGATGGTCTCTTGAGAGTTTTGGGGCCACCATGATATCCTGAGCGTCGGGTGAGGAACTTCCCTCCCCCAGGTCTTTCATTTGGTGCATTGGCAGGGAAGTTGCGGCCATCCCAGTCTCCACAAGAACCCACTTGAAGGTGAGATTTCTGTGTCTTGGGCATATTTCTGTTGTCTGGTTTATGAGATTTCTGTCTCTGTGTCCTGGGTTTGTCTCTGTTGTCTGGTTCTGTTATATGGTTTGCGCAAAAGCTGAAAGTTGACTTCGTGAAGGTTGTTTTCGGTTTGACAGCCATTTCTGTCTCGTGAGGAGATGGATGGGTGATCAGGCAGATGTGCTAGTGGATCAGCAGCTGTAGCCCTGGGAGACGTCCCAGGAGGACAGGGACCCCAGGGATGCCTGGGAGGGTCCCATCTGGGTGCCGGGGAGGATAGAGTGGTCCTCTTGAAAGAGGGGACGCGAGAGACCTCCCAGCCGTCTGTTTCTCTGGAGTAGTGCCGGCATTTGAGATCGAGAAGGATTTTTCGTAGTGTTTTCCTGTGTATCTTGTGTTTGTGTTTTGTGTTACTTGTGACAATGGGACAGACTGTAATGACTCCTCTAAGTTTGACACTGGATCATTGGACTGAAGTTAGAACTAGGGCTCATAATTTGTCAGTTGAGGTTAAAAAGAGACCGTGACAGACTTTTTGTGCTTCGGAGTGGCCTACTTTTGACATCGGGTGGCCACCCAAAGGGACTTTCGACTGGACCATTATTTTTGAGGTAAAAGCTATTGTCTTTAAGGAAGGACCAGGGTCTCATCCCGATCAACAGCCATACATTACTGTTTGGCAAGACCTGGTCCAGAACCCACCCCCATGGGTAAAACCTTGGGTGAGAGGAAGGAAGCCAGGCTCCTGAGCCCTAGCTCTCCGTGGCACAGAGCCTAAATCAAAACAAAAGCCAGCTTCGGAAACAACACATTTGGCTCTGCCTAAGATGTATCCTGAGATGGAGGAGCCACCTGAGTGGCGGAGCCTGCCGTGGCCAACCCCCCTACCCCCAGCCACCACAGGCGTCCCCATGCCAGCCCTGGCTCTGGCCTGAGCCTGGAACTAAAAGGAGCAGAGGGGGGAGGGCTGGCAACTGGCACCCGGAGATGGAGAGGGTTGAGCCCAGAGGGACCCGATTCCACTGTGGCTCTACCCCTCCGAACAGTCGGGCCCCCGTGGACCCACCAGCTTTTCAACCCTTACAATATTGGCCTTTCTCCTCGGCTGATTTATATAATTGGAAAGCTAACCACCCGTCTTTCTCTGAAAACCCTGCTAGTCTTACAGGTTTGATGGAATCCCTGATGTTTTCTCACCAATCCACCTGGGATGATTGCCAGCAGCTTTTGCAGGTTCTCTTTACTACAGAGGAGAGGGAGAGAATTCTCTTGGAGGCACAGAAGAATGTCCCCGGAGACAATGGGACCCCCACTACCCTCCTGAATGAGATCGATGCTGGGTTCCCCCTTGATTGATCAGATTGGGACTTCAACACGGCTACAGGTAGGGAGCGGCCGACAGTTTTTCCGCCGGACACTAGTGCCAGGTCTCAGAGGTGCACTCAGCGCCCCACCAATTTGGCCAAGGTAAGAGCAGTACTTCAGGGTCCTGTTGAGCCACCATCTGTATTCCTTGAGAGGTTGATGGAAGCCTACAAGCGATACACTCCCTTTGACCCAACCTATGAGGGGCAGCGAGCGGCTGTGGCTATGGCCTTTATAGGAATCTTGTTAGAGAGGCAGAGAAAGTGTACCATAAGAGAGAGACTGAGGAAGAAAAACAGGAAAGAGAGAAGAGAGAGAGAAAAAAGGAGAGGATAGGTGGGATCGCAAACAAGAAAGAAACTTGACTAGGATACTGGCCGCAGTTGTAGATAGAGAAAGGGAAAGAGCAGGGCCTAGACAGACAGGGAACCTGGGCAACAGAAGACCTAGACTGGGTGAAAGTGGAGAACAGAGATGCCGGTTGGAAAAAGATCAGTGTGCTTACTGTAAAGAAAAAGGACATTGGGCTCGAGATTGCCCAAAGAAGAAGGGCAGGACCCCTAAGGCCCTGGCTCTTCAAGAAGATGATTAGAGGTAACGGGGCTCGGCCCCCCTCCCTGAGCCTAGAGTAACCCTGAACGTGGAGGGGACCCCTGTAAACTTTCTGGTGGATACTGGAGCAGAATATTCGGTTCCGAAACAACCATTGGGAAAACTAAAAAACAAAAAGACTATAGTTGTAGGGGCAACTGGGCAAAAACAATATCCTTGGACCACAACGCGAACAGTTGACCTAGGAAAAGGACAGGTGTCCCATTCTTTCCTGGTCACTCCTGAGTGCCCTATGCCTTTGTTGGGAAGAGACTTGTTAACCAAGCTGAAGGCACAGATTCAGTTTGCTAAGGAAGGGCCAGAGGTGACATGGGGAACCCCTACTTCTATGATGCTGGCCTTAAAACTTAAAGAAGAATATCGGCTCCATGAGCCTCTCGGGCAACAAGAGGCCCTGGATATCAGTGACTGGTTGACAGAATTCCCAAAGGCCTGGGCTGAGACTGGAGGTATGGGGATAGCAGAAAGAGTTCCTCCCATAGTAGTGGGGCTGAAGACCAGTGCCTCCCCTATTGGGGTAAGGCAGTACCCAATGTGTCGTGAAGCCAGAGAGGGGATCAGACCTCACATTCGCAGACTGTTACAACAGGGCATCTTGGTTCCCTGCCAGTCACCATGGAACACCCCCCTGTTACCAGTAAAGAAGCCAGGCACTAATGATTACAGGCCAGTCCAAGATTTAAGAGAGGTCAATAAGAGAGTTCAAGATATTCATCCAACTGTGCCCAACCCTTACAACCTTCTTAGTTCGCTTCCACCAGAGAGGAATTGGTACATTGTCCTAGATTTAAAAGATGCTTTTTTCTGCTTGAAGTTACATCCTGACAGCCAACCCATCTTTGCCTTCGAATGGAGAGATCCTGACACTGGACTGGTGGGACAGTTAACTTGGACTAGATTGCCACAAGGATTCAAAAACTCCCCTACACTCTTCGATGAGGCTCTTCATCGGGATCTGGCCTCCTTCAGAGCTGAAAATCCTCAGCTAACATTGTTACAGTATGTTGATGATTTACTCTTGGCAGCATCAACTAAACCTGAATGTCTCCAAGGAACTAAGAGGCTGCTGACGGAACTTGGTGAGTTGCGGTATCGGGTTTCTGCTAAGAAGGCTCAGTCGTGCAAAACTGAGGTCACCTATCTGGGATACACCCTGAGAGATAAAAAGCGATGGCTGACGGAAGCCAGGAAAGACTGTCACCCAGATTCCTGTCCCGACCACCCCGCGCCAGGTAAGAAAATTCCTGGGCACTGCTGGTTTTTGTAGACTATGGATTCCGGGTTTTGCTACGCTGGCAGCCCCCTTATTCCCCCTCACCAAGGAGGGAGGAGGATTCACCTGGACCTCTGAACATCAGAAGGCCTTTAAAGATGTCAAAAAGGCCTTGTTGCCGGGCAGTGGTGGCGCACGCCTTTAATCCCAGCACTTGGGAGGCAGAGGCAGGCGGATCTTTGTGAGTTCGAGGCCAGCCTGGTCTACAAAGCGAGTCCAGGACAGCCAGAGATATTCAGAGAAACCCTGTCTTGAAAAAAAAAAAAAAAAAAAAAAAAAAAAAAAAAAAAGGCCTTGTTAACGGCACCAGCTTTAGCCCTACTGGATTTAACCAAGCCTTTCACTCTATATGCGGATGAAAGGGCAGGGGTGGCCAGAGGTGTTCTTACTCAGACTTTAGGACCTTGGAAGAGGCAGGTGGCCGGCTTATCTAAGAAACTGGATCCTGTTGCAAGCGGATGGCCCACATGCCTGAAAGCTATTGCGGTTGTGGCCTTACTTGTCAAAGATGCTGCTGATAAACTGACTTTGGGACAGCAGATTAGAGTGGTGGCACCCCATGCCCTTGAGAACATTATCTGGCAGCCCCCTGACCGGTGGATGCTGAAATGACCCACTACCAGAGCCTATTATTGACTGAGAGAGTGATATTTGCCCCCCTTCCCCCGGCCGTCCTGAATCCTGCTACTCTACTACCTGAGGCGGATGACCGCTGCCCTGACATTCTGGCAGAAGAAACAGCTTCGTGGTTGAAGGGTCGGCTGGGGAATCACCTTGCAGTATGGTTAGAACAGAGGATGGTAAACGAGTCCTGCCTCAGAAGAAGGACGTGAATATGCCACCAATTTACACTGTCTGACTCACCTAGGGAAAAAAAAAAAACTACAAGATGTGGTAAGGTCCTCTGACTATTATGTAATTGGACTTTCTGACTTAACAACAGAAATAGTCAGGAACTGCAAAGCCAGTGTTCTGACTAATGTCAGACCTTCCATACATAACATGGGAAAAAGACTCAGGGGAGATCGACTGGGGGCCTATTGGGAAGTGGATTTTACAGAAATTAAACCAGCTAAGTATGAAAACAAATACTTTTTAGTTTTTATAGACACATTTTCAGGGTGGGTAGAGGCCTTCCCTACAAAGACTGAGACTGCCAATACAGTGGCCAAGAAGATTTTTGAAGAAATTTTTCCGAGGTTTGGAATACCCAAGGTAATTGGGTCTGATAATGGACCTGCTTTCATTGCCCAGGTAAGTCAGGGACTGGCCACTCAACTGGGGATTAAATGAAAATTACATTGTGCCTACCATCCCCAAAGTTCAGGACAGGTAAAAAAGATAAATAAAACTCTAAAAGAGACCTTGACTAAATTAGCCTTAGAGACCGGCCGGGGGACTGGACAGCCCTCCTTCCTTTTGCCTTGTTCCGGGTCAGGAACACCCCAGGGACGGTTTAAGCTGACACCTTATGAGATTCTCTGTGGGGGGCCTCCTCCTCTTACTAAGGTGGGCAGAATGTTTGATCCTGATGTTGTCCTTTCTAACCCCTTGTTCACCTGCATAAAAGCCCTTATAGTAGTTTGGCATGAGGCCTGGGAGCAGCTCAGGGAGGCTTATGAAGCTGGAGACCAGAGCGTGCCTCATAGTTCCAGGTTGGAGAAACCGTACTCGTCTGGCACCATTGAGCTGGAAACCTTGAGCCTCACTGGAAGGGACCATACCTGGTGCTCTCGACTACCCCCACCACAATGAAGGTAGAGGACATCTCTGCTTGGATCCATGCCTCGCACATAAAAAAAGCTCCTGAACCTCCTAAGGATGAGTGGAGATTAAAAAAAGACTGTAGACCCTCTTAAGCTACGCCTGCATCGCAGGTGCTCTCCAGATGGGGAATGACAACCCCCATTCCCCTCAAAAACTTACTTGGCAGGTAGCTTTCCAAACTGGGAAATTCTTCTGGTCAATCTCTAAGGTAGCCCCCTCCCTTTCCTGACTTCTGCCAGCTAGCTGCAGGCCTGGAACAGTGGGATATTCCTGAGGCAGTCCCCCAGAACCTCCCTGAGAGGGACCCTCGATGAAGACACCCTAAGAGCTAGGAGCAAAGTTCGGTGTGGGAGGCCAGAGGGACGCTGTGGGCTGGCTCAACAAGATTTTTTACATCTGCCAAGGAAAGGTAGGGACAGGAGTGTGGCTAGGTGGTATGGAGGATGTTGGCTCTGTTCAGCTTCTGGACCCCCTTACTATGAGGGCATTGCCGCGTTGGGTACTTTTAATAACACCACCAACCATGACGCCTGCTCATGACGTGAAAAGAACAAACTGACCCTAACTAAAGTATCAGGGAAAAGGACTTGTTTAGGAAACTGACCTGGTGCCTATAAACACTTATGCAATGAGACCCTGAGGTCTCCAAAGACTTCTGATACCAGATACTTATATCCTGGCATAGCTAGATGGTGGGCCTGCAACACAGGATTAACTCCCTGTGTTGCCACTAATATCTTTAATGATACCAAAGATTATTGTATGTTAGTACAGCTTACGCCTAGAGTACTCTATCTCCCCGCAGATGCCTTTGTGGATGAGTTTGATTTCCACCCTAAGCGATTTAAGAGAGAGCCTATTTCCCTGACTTTAGCTGTAATTTTAGGATCAGGTGTGGCACTGGAACAGCTGCCCTAGTGCAGGCCCCTCAGTACTTTCATCAATTAAGAGTAAGCACCATACAGATTTTAATGCTGAAACAACAATATCAAGGGTTACGGGACAAGATAATAATAAATACAATGAAACAGATATATAGGTTCTAAGATTAGAACAATGGACTAAAAGGAGTGGGGGATGAAGGGAATGAAAATTATTAAAAGACCCCTTAAGTCGGCAGTAGAGCCAGGCCAGCCGCCAAGTGGTTCCCGGAACTTAGCTGACCCCGATGGTGAAGTAAGATTAAATTCATTCCTGAGAAAAACAGGTGTAGGATGTTTCCTGCTGACTAACTAATGGGCTGGTACATTCCACCTGTATTTCCCCTCCCCCCCTTGGGTTGTGGTAAACAATGGGCTGGGCTGGTACTTTCCACTTGTATTTCCCCTCACCCCTTTGGGCTGTAGTTTAAATACTTTACTCTCCCCAAATTGGGGTCGCGGCTCCTACCCCTGCCTGGGATATGAGTGGTGCCCTCAGTGCACTGAGCCCCCCCCCCCCGAAATAAACCTCTTGCAATTGCATCAAGATGGTCTCTTGCGAGTTTTGGGGCGGCTGTGATATCCTGAGCATCGGGTGAGGAACTTCCCTCCCCCAGGGTCTTTCAACTCCTTTTTATACATATGTTTTCTTTTCTTTTTTTTTTTTTTTTGGTTTTTCGAGACAGGGTTTCTCTGAATATCTCTGGCTGTCCTGGACTCGCTTTGTAGACCAGGCTGGCCTCGAACTCACAAAGATCCGCCTGCCTCTGCCTCCCAAGTGCTGGGATTAAAGGCGTGCGCCACCACCGCCCGGCTACATATGTTTTCTTAAAACTTTCTGTGAAACTAAATTTTTTCAAAATAAAAAATTAAAAATATGCTGCTAATCCTCATAGGGTGAGCTCCAAGTTTGAGATGGAGAGTGTAGTGTCTCTTAGTGAAGAGTGAACATGGATAATAGATGGAAAGAGAACCCCAAAAAAGCCACACTCCCTATCCTGACATTATACCAAAATGGTTTCTGAATTTGATATTGGAACAGAGCTTTGAAAGACATAGCTATGTTTTACACATTTATCTTTCCATTAAACAAAACAAAACAAACACAGTGTGGCAGTTTGAATGAGAATGGCCCTCATAGACTCATAAATTTGAATATTTTATCACCAAAGAGTGAATCTATTTAGGAAGTAATAGGGGACCTTGTTGTAGGAGTTGTATCACTGGGAATGGGTTTTGAGGGTTAAAAAGCCCATACCAGGCCCAATCTCTCTATGTCTGCTGCCTGAGGATTAGGATGTAAAGTTCTCACCTACGATTCCAGTGCTGTTCCTATTTCCCACCATGATGATCATGGACTAACCCTCTAAAACTGTAAGCAAGCCAGTGATCAGCACCTCTCTGTGGTCTCTGCATCATTTCCTGCCTCCAGGTTTCTATCCTCTTTGAGTTCCTGTCATGACTTCTCTCAATGATGAACAGTGGTGTAGAAGTGTAAGGCAAATAATCCCTTTCCTCCCCAAGTTGCTTTGGTCATAGTGCTTCATCACAGCAATAATAACCTTATCAAAGACAAAATTTGTTACCAGGGACCGTGGTATTTCTGTGACAGGCCTACTGTGTTGTTGTCTGAAGGAATATGAGAGAATAAGACTGAAAAGTGGTTGAATACTTTAGTTGGGCCTTAATAAGCCATCCTACTAGGAGCATGGGAGATTGCAGTGATGAGGGCAATTTGGAATATGGAGGCTCAGCTCAAAGGGTTTGAGAGGGGAAGAATATTAGCAAGTGGTCCAAAGGCCATTCTTGTAACATTTTGGGAAAGAATGTGGCTATGTTTTTGCCTTTGTTCTAAAATCTGCCTGAGACTAAACTGAAGAGTTTGGTATTAATGTCATTGACAGAGGAGACTTCAAGACAGCCTAGTATTGACTCTGTCAAGTGGCTATTAGTGATCACTCTTATGCAGATCTACAATGAAAAGGAGCAAGCAAGGAAAAGAGAAATATAAAATGTTTGAGGAGGAAAAAAGAACCAGGAAGTGTAATGTTTGTGCCAAGTCCTGTGCCCAAGGAAATAGAACATTTAAAGAAAGGCCTCATGCTATGGAATAAAGGGAGTGGTGACTTACCTTAGGGCAAGAGTCCATCCAGCCAATCCTGCAACCTATGAAGGGAAAAGGCCTAAATGACAATGGGAAATTTATGCAAATGCAAGTCAAGGAGAGGGCCACATTCCAGTCCCAGCAAGCAGAACTCAGCCTTTTTGACCATGTGACTCTGGCTTTATCAAGGAAGATACTTGAAAGGGGTTGTGGAATCTCCCTCTATGACTAAGGAAAGCTGCTAGCAGGAGGGGTATCTGCATGGAGGCCCAGAGAGGCCACTGTGTGAAACTGTGAAGGTGAAGCCTGGATTGCAGAAAAATTAAAGTCTATTGGTATTCCCATCACCCTGAATTATCCATTGTTAACAGATAACATATATGTATCTCTAACATTCTTTTGTATTTTAAAGAAAAAACTCTATTTTTTTTTTTTAAGGAAACTTCTATGTGCTGATGAGAAGCAAGGAGACACGTGGATGAGATGGGAAAGAGGAAGGAGAGATAAGCTGGAGCCAGAGTGTGCTCCTCTGTCTTATTCCTCTATGGTCTCTTTACTGAGACCATCTGTTCTTCTTGGAAGGAGGGCTCACACAGAGGTAGCCCAGCATGATTTCATGGCCCTGTAATGATGTGGTTTCCTGCTAAGTAGATAAGTGGATGGAAAAGCCTGGGTAGTAACTGCATTCACAAACTCAGAAAATCAGATAATGTTGAATGAATGTGATATTTAGAAATGGTTAGCCACCAGAGAGTGGATGCTACCCATTGTGAGTATGTGCAGATTTGTTTTCTGTTTCCTTGCTGGCTGGCTATTTGTGTATCTCAGACATTTACTTTTTAATTTAATTAATTTATTTTTAATTTAAATTTTATTTGATTCTGTGTATATGAGTGTTTTGCCTACATGTACATCTGTCATTACATATGTGCCTGATGCCTATGGAGGCCAGAAGAAGGCATCAGGTCCCCGGAAATGGGAGTTACAGATGGTTGTGAGCTACCATGTGGGCGCTGAGAATTGAACCTGGGTCCTAGAAAGATAACTATTGCTCTTAACCATCAACTCATCTCTCCAGCCTCTAGTTTTTAATTTTTAATAAAGCAAATTTAGTACTCTAGACATTAGAAATATAAGAACTCTTAGTAACTGAAGATAAGAAAGGACATTGCACATTATTTATTTACCTATATCTTGGTCCATCTCTTGAGGCAAGTATTTTAAAATAGAGTTGATATTATTAACATTTTACTCCTGGCTGTGTTCAGAGTAGATCTGGTATCTGTGGTGAAGATACAGGAAAATGTCTTGTAAAGATTTATGGAATCTTCCAGAAAAATAAACATGTCTTAATGGAGAATGATAGGAAGAACTGTGGATCTACAGGGAATTTTAAAGACCAAAGCAGGAGCCAGGTAGTGATAGTGCACACCTTTAATCCCAACACTTGGGAGGCAGAGTCAGCTGGATCTCTGAGTTTGAGGCCAATGTGGTCTACAGAGTGAGTTCCAGGACAACCAGGGATATACGGAGAAACCTGTCTTTAAAAAACAAAAAACAAACACAAACAAACAAACAAACAAAAACCCCAAACAAAATAAAATGAAAGACCAAAGTAGAATTGAAATAAGACTTTGACTTAGAAGTTCAAATGGATGCATGCTTGGACATCACACACAAGCTCCTCCTGGAGTAAGATCTAAATAGGAAACATTCAGGAATAAAGATGCTTAAGGAACCGATTTTAAAAAAAAATTTATTGAGATATGATTCCCTTATTTACAGCACACAATCCACTTTCTTTACAATTGAACAGCCACCATCTTAGCTGATTTTAGGGCACTTTCATCACTTTAAAAGGAAGCCCCTTGTTTTCTAGCTACTGCTCCTTCTCTCTATTCCTCCAACCTTGGGCAAGCATGAATTACTTTTTATTTCTATAGCTTTGCCTATTGTGAACTATTACATATAAATGGAACAATTTAACATGTGGTCTTTTATCATTGGCTTTTATTCAGCATCCCATTTCATGCACATATTTGAATATTTAAACTCATTTAACATTGCACTTTGTGCGATCTAGCTGTATATGCTGGTGTCAATGAGGGGGCCCATTTGTGGATTACTATCTGGCCACTTTCCAGTCTCCTGGGAAATACAAGGCTTCTCTTATAATAAGGACCATAGTTCTCAAACTTTCTTACAGTTAGGTATGGCCATACATTACCAAATTTTTTTGCCTGAAGGGTATGTAGAAGCCATCATGTCCTTGAAGAATACTTGTCCCTTCCTGGGCTGGAACATTGGGTCTTGATGGTGAGCATCTTCCACAGGTGGAAATGGGAACATCTTAGAGATTACAGTGCAACCATACAGAAGGAGGCAGCCTCTGATGACATTACCTAGCAGGGCCCCATCCCCAAAGTTTAGGATTCCTGTGAGTGACAAATCCATCTTGGGTAAGCCTCTGTTATTTAGCTTTTTAAATAGCCGAACTAAGGTCAGAGAGTTGGCTCTGTGGTTAAGAACACTCGCTGCAGGAATTATGAAGGACTTGTCTACCCTGTCTTAGAAGAGCTAGGCTGTCGACTTATCTGCTTCCAAGTTTTGTCCTTTTTGGACACCATTCTGTCTACAGTTGGAGCAAGGGGTTTTTCTTGCCAAGAGATAGGCTTGCCACTAATTCAACCATCTCACACTGGAGATTCTTCGATGCTCATCTTCTACTTGGAGTAGAATAAGGGGTGCTGTCAGGAGCTGACATGTCTCGATATCAAAAAATCTTAAGCTAAGACAACATCTTTGAATGCCATATTCTGCAGATCTCATGAGGTTTTTGAAGACGCCCTATCTATCTCTTATATTTAGATAAGCAACTGTTGCTTGTCTCTCATAATTCCTGCTCTACAATCAATGTCTGTCAGAGAAACAGGGCCAAACGACTGAAGATCGATGCTGTACTGTAATGTATGGAGAGAAAATGGGAACTGTCCAGGCAGCCACTGGTATGTCATTCCTTAGTTTTGGAAGCTGCACGCCCTGCACTTCCTATATAATCAGATATATTAATCCCTCTCAGGTCTCTGAGGTGGTTGAAGAATAGATAGCTAGAGTCTCATAGTTAAATTTTGAGTCGTTTAGGAATCAAGAGGGTGTTCTGGATCTAAGAAGATGTTTTTAAAATTGTGATGCAAGTTAGTATGAAAGCTGAGTTGAATACAGAACTTTAAACTCATGGAGATGGTTAGATAGTAGAATGTAAAAATCAGGTGCTAAATACATATGGACTGGACATTGGGAATGTATGCTAAGCCATATAACTCTCATAATTGTGGCCTATTTATTTCTGTGGTTTTGTATTGTATTTATTGTTATAAGAGAAAGAACCATTTGTTGGACTGAAAGGGGGAGCTGTTGGGGGGAAAAAGATATACCTTAAACTTAAAAAAAAGGGTAGAGGATGGGGGGTTGATGGGGAAGAGGGTGGAAGGGTGGGACTGGAGGTGGGAGTAGGGAGGGGATTGTGATTGAGATGTAACTTGAAGAAATAAAAAATAAATTATAAAAAAAGAAAAAAAAAGAACACTTGCTGCTCTTCCAGAGGACCAGAGTTTCTGCCTACCAGCCACACGGTAGCTTAAAACCATCTGTAACTCCAGTCCTAGGGGATCTGAAGCTATCTTCTGACTTTCACTGACATCAGGCATGTGTGTGGGACATATACATAACAAGCAGGCAAGACAGCATATACATAAGTAATAAAATAAAAAAAAAATTAGAACCTGAACACCACTGTTCTTACCTTGCCCCACCAGAAAGTACCAGGCATGACACACCAGGATCTTTGGCCCCATCTCCCAGACCAGCTCCACCTGGGGTCCCCAGGCCTGCAACTTCAGGAATATCCAAGTAGGATACCTTCTCTCCCCTTGCTCCACCAATCCCCATGCTGCCCAATGGTCTGGAACACACCTAGCTGACCCGAATGAAGTACTGTGTCCCTAGTGCCAGTGTTCTGACCTTGCCCCACCAGAGGTTACCAGGCCCAATACACCAGAAACATACAGGTTCCATAGCTTTCTCTTCATCCATAGCCATGCCCACCCAGTGTTCTGGGACACATCCAGCTGCTCTGAGCTGAGTACTGTCCCACCTAGCTCCATCTTCCAGACCAACTCCACCTGGAGTCACCAGGCCTGCAATTTTAGGAACATCTATAGGTCACCAGGCCTGATACACCACGGACACCCAGGCCTGTTACATCAGGAAACTCCAGCTTAATTGTGGGACCATCTCTCCACTGACCACCACAAGATAAACTGCACCAGGAGCATCCGGGCTGATCCTAGGCCTGCTACACCAACATCCAAGCCTCCTGTATCAGGAACATCCAAAGTCCCCTGTGCTCTCCATCTGAGCTCCACTCTCCAGATGATGTTCCAGTGGCCCACATCAGTCCTGTGGCACAAGGAACACCCAGGTGTTCAGCACAGGAATATCCAGGCCTGCTGCACCAAAACCAACCAGGAGCAGCCAGGCACAACCAGATGGCTAAAGGTCAGTGTAAGAACACAACCAACAAGAGCCAGGGAAAAATGGCACCTTCAGAGCACAACTATCCTACTACAGCAAACCCTAGTTATCCTAAAAAAAGTGACACACAAGAAAATGATCTTAAATAAAACCTTATAATGATGATAGAGGCCTTAAAAGAGGAAGTGGATACATCCCTTAAAGAAATATAGGAAAATTCAATCGAGCAGGTGAAGGAACTAAATAAATCCTTTAAAGAAATTCAGGAAAATACAAACAAGGGAACAAAGTGAACAATTCCTTTAAAGAATTACAGGAAAATACAATGAAACAAGGGAGGGAAATAAGTACAATGGTACAAGATCTGGAAATGGAAATGGAAGCAAAAAGGAAAACACAAACAGAGGGAATCCTGGAGACAGAAAATCTAAGGAAGAGAACAGGAACTACTGACACAGGCATCACCAACAGATTACAAGAGTTGGGAGAGAGAATCTCAGGTCTAGAAGACACAATTGGTCAAAGAAATAGATACAATGGTCAAAGAAAATGTTAAATCTAAAAAGTTCTTGACATAAAACATTCAAGAAATCTGGGACACCATGAGAAGACCAAACCTAAGAATAATAGGAGTAGAGGAAAAATATTCCCAGCTCCAAGGCCAAGAAAATATTTTCAACAAGGTCATAGAAGAAAACTTCCCCAACCTAAAGAAAGAGATGCCTGTAAACATACAAGAAGCTTACAGAAAACCAAATAGATTGAAGCAAAAAGGAAATTCCTCTTGCCACATAATAATCAAAACACTGAATGTAGGGAACAAAGAAAGAATATTAAAAGCTACAAGGGAAAAAGGCTAAGTAACATATAAAGGCAGACCTATCAGAATTACACCTGACTTCTCAACAGAGACTCTTAAAGTCAGAAGGACCTGGTCAGATATCTTGCAGACCCTAGGAGACCACAGATGTCAGCCCAGACTACTATACCCAGCAAAACTGTTAATCATCATAGATGGAGAAAACAAGATATTCTACAACAAAATCAAATTTAAACAATACCTATCTACAAACCCAGCCCTACAGAAAGTACTAGAAGGAAAACTCCAACCCAAGGCAGCTAATTACATCCAGGAAAACACAGGAAATAAATAACCCCAAAACCAAAGAAGGTAAACACACACACACACACACACACACACACACACACACACACACACACA
>CAJQZJ010032395.1:7934802-7949308 GCA_907164525.1 Lophiomys imhausi | reverse complement strand
CACACACACACACACACACACACACACACACACACACACACACACACTACTACCAGCAACATCAAAATAACAGATATTAATAATTACTGGTCACTAAAATCTCTCAACATCAATGGACTGAATTCCCCAATAAAAAGACACAGGCTAACATAATGGATTCAAATCATTTTGTTTTGAATTCAAAACATAACAGGATCTAGCATTCTGCTGCATATAAGAAACACACCAGCGGGTGGTGGTGGCACACGCCTTTAATCCCAGCAGTTGGGAGGCAGAGGCAGGTGGATCTCTGTGAGTTCGAGGCAAGCCTGGCCTACAAAGTGAGTCCAGGACAGCCAGGGCTACACAGAGAAACCCTGTCTTGAAAAACCAAAAGAAAAAAAAAAAGAAAGAAAAAAACACACCTCAGCAACAAAGATAGACATTATCTCAAGGTAGAGAAATGGAAAAAGGTTTTTCAAGTAAACAGACCCAAGAAGCAAGCAGGAATAGCCATTCTTGTACCAAATAAAATATATTTTAACTAAAAGTTATCATTAATCAAAAGAGAGAGGGAAGGACACTACATAGTTATTAAAGGAAAAATCCATCAAGATGACATGTCAATTCTGAACATTTATGCTCTAAATGCAAGGGCACCCTCATTCATAAAAGAAACATTATTAAAGTTCAAATCACACATTGATCCCCATGCATTAATAGTGGGAGACTTCAACACCCTACTCTCACCAGTGGACAGATCATCAAGACAGAAACTAAACAAAGAAATATTGAATCTAAGAGACATCATGAATCAAATGGACCTAACAAATACCTTCAGAACATTTCATCCAAACACAAAAAAAATACCTTCTTCTCAGCACCTCATGGAACCTTCTCCAAAATTAACCATATACTTGGTCACAAAGCAAACCTCAACAGATACAAGAAAATTGAAACAATCCCTTGTATCTTATCAGGTCACCATGGATTAAAGCTGGACTTCAGCAACAACAGAAACAACAGAAAACCTACAAACTCCTGGAAACCGAACAACTCTCTACTCAATGACCACTGGGTCAGAGAAGAAATAAAGAAATTAAAAACTTTCTAGAATTCAATGAAAATGAAGGCACAACATATCCAAATTTGTGGGGCAAAATGAAAGCAGTGCTAAGAGGAAAGTTCATAGCACTAAGCACCTTCAAAAAGAAATTGGAGATCTCATATTAACAATTTAAAAGCACTTCTGAAAGCTCTAGAACGAAAAGAAGCAAACAAGAGGAATAGACACCAGGAAATAATCAAACTCAGGGCTGAAATCAATACATTAGAAACAAAGAGAACAATGGACAGAATCGGTGAAAGCAAGAGTTGGTTCTTTGAAAAAAAAAATCAACATGATAGATAAACCCTTAGCTAAAATAACTAAAGGCAGAGAGACAGTATCCAAATTAACAAAATCAGAAATGAAAAGAGGGACATAACAACAGACACTGAGGAGATCCAAAGAATCATTAGGTCTTCTTCAAAAGCCTGCACTCCACAAAATTGGAAAACTTAAATG
Organism: Lophiomys imhausi; assembly: GCA_907164525.1. NCBI lineage: Eukaryota > Metazoa > Chordata > Mammalia > Rodentia > Muridae > Lophiomys > Lophiomys imhausi. The sequence continues at coordinate 7,947,762 of CAJQZJ010032395.1, read as the reverse complement.
AAACCGATAATTTTCTTGATAGATTCCACTTATCAAAGTTAAATCAGGATCAATGAACAAATTGAGCAGTCCTATAACCCCTAAGGAAATGGAAGCAGTTATCAAAAGTCTCCTAACCAAAAAAATGTCCTAGGCCAGATGGTTTTAGTGCAGAATTCTACCAGACATTCAAAGAAGAGCTAATACCAACATTCCTCAAGCCTTTCCACAAAATAGAAACAGAAGGAATGTTGCCTAGTTTTCTATGAAGCCACAATCACCTTGATACCTAAACAACACAAAGACTCAACAAAGAAAGAGAATTTCAGACCAGTCTCCCTCATGAACATTGATGCAACACTGGCAAACCGAATCTAAGAACACATCACAAATGTCATCCACCATAATCAAGTAGGTTTCATCCCAGGGATGTTGGGATGGTTCCACATACAAGAATCATCAATGTAATCCACCATATAAACAAACTGAAAGAAAGAAACCACATGATTCATCTCATTAGATGCTGAAAAAGCCTTTAACAAAATCCAGCACCCACTCATGATAAAAGTCTTGGCAAGATCAGGTATACAAGACCCATACCTAAACATAATGAAGGCAATATACAGAAAGCTGATAGCCAACATCAAATTAAATGGAGAGAAACGTAAAGCAATCCCACTAAAATCAGGGACAAAACAAGGCTGTCCACTCTCCCCATATCTCTTCAACATAGTACTTGATGTTCTAGGTAGAGCAATAAGACAACTGAAGGAGATCTAGGAATACAAATTGGAAAGGAAATCATCCCTACTGGCAGAAGATATGATAGTATACATAAGTGGCCCCCAAAACTCTACTAGAGAACTCCTACAGCTGATAAACACCTTCAGCAAAGTGGCTGGATAAAAAAATTAACAAAGAAAAAAATCAATAGCCCTCCATTATACAAATGAAAATAATTTCTTTCTGAAACAATTCCCTTCACAATAGCCACAAATATCAAATACCTTGGCATAACAATAACCAAGAAAATGAAAGCCCTGTTTGACAAGAACTTCAAGTCTCTGAAGAAAGAAATTGAAGAAGATATCAGAAGATGGAAAGATCTCCAGTGCTCATGGCTCAGTAGAATTAACATAGTAAAAATGGGTCTCTTACCAAAAGCAATCTACAGATTCAACACAATTCCCATAAAAATCCTGACACAATTATTTACAGACTTTGAAAGAACAATTCTCAACTTTATATGGAAAAATAAAAAACCCAGGATAGCAAAAGCAGTCCTGCACAATAAAAGAACCTCTGGAAGTATCACCATTCCTGACTTTAATCTGTACTACAAAACAATAGTAATAAAAGATGAATGATATTGGCAGAAAAACAGACAGGTTGACCAATGGAATGGAATTAAAGACCCATAAATAAACCCAAATACCTATGGACACTTGATTTTTGACAAAGATGCCAAAATCATACAATGAAAAAAAGAAAGTTTCTTTAACAAATGGTGCTGGTTTAATTGGATGTGTACATGTAGAATCATGCAAATAAATCCATATTTATCACCCTGCACAAAAGTCTAGTCCAAGTGGACTGAAGAGCTCAACATAAAATTGGATATAGTAAATCTAATAGAAGAGAAAATGGGGAAAAGCCTGAACTCATTGGCACAGGAGACAACTTCCTGAATAGAACACCAATAGCTCAGGCACTAACATCAACAACTAATAAATGGGACATCATGAAACTTCTGTAAGGCCAAGAACACTCTCCATAAAACAAAACTACAGCCCACAGATTGGGAAAAGATCTTCACTAATCACACATCTGACAGAGGGCTAATATCCAAAATATATAAAGAACTCAAGAAATTAAATGCCAACAAACCACATAATCTAATTAAAAATGGGGTATAGAGCTAAGCCAAGAATTCATTACAAAGGACTCTCTAATGACTGAGATACACTTAAAGAAATGCTCAACATCCTTAGTCATAAGGAAAATGCAAATCAAAACAATGAGATTCCATCTTACACCAATCAGAATGACTAAGATCAAAAACTCAAGTAACAGCTCATGCTGGAGAGGATGTGGAGAAAGGGAAACACTCCTTCATTGTTTATGGGAGTGAAAATTTGTACAACCACTTTGGAAATCAATCTGGTGCCTTCTAAGAAATTGGGAATAGTTCTACCTCAAGACCCAGCTATACCACTTCTGGGCATATACCACAAATATGCATCACTAAACCACAAAAACATTTCCTCATTTATGTTCATAGAAGCTTTATTCATAACAGCCAGAAACTGGAAACCACCCATACGTCCCTCAACTGAGGAATGGATAAAGAAATTGTGGTACATGTACACAATGGAATATTACTTTACTATTAGAAACAAGGATATCATGAAATTTGCAGACAAATGGGTTGAACCAGAAAAGATCACCCTAAGTGAGGTAACACAGACCCAGAAAGACACAGATGGTATTTACTTACTCATAAGTGGATATTACCCAATGCTTACAGGATAACCATGCTGCATCCACTGACCCAAAGAAACTACGTGACAAGGAGGGCTCAAGGGGTGATGCTTCAACCCCTCTAAGTAGGGGAGATAAAATAGACACCAGGAGTGGATGGAAAGAGGGAGAGATGGAGAGATAGCCAGGAACTCAACTGCTAGCTGAGAAGTTTTATCCAGCAGATAATGGAAGCAGATGCAGAGACCCACAGTCAAACATTAGGGTGAAATCAAGGAGTCTTGAGGAAGAGTTAGGGGAAAAGTTTGAGGGAGCTGGAGGGATCAAGGACACCCCAAGATGACTCATATAGCCAATTAACTTGGACATGGGATGGAGGTCCTTAGAGACTGAACCACCAACCAAAGAACTTGCATGGACTGGTCCTAGGCCCCCTACACATATGAAGCTGATGGGCTGCTTGGTCCTCAAGTGGGTCCCTTAACAATTGGAGCAGAGACTGTCTCTGATTTGGACTTTGTTGCCTTCCTCTGGATTCCATTTTTTCCAGCAAAGCTGCCTTGTCATGTCTCAGTGGAAGAGGAGGTACCTAGTCTTGATGAGATTTGATGTACCAGAGTGGGTTGGTACTGGGTGGTGGGGGGATTATTGGGAAAGTGTGTGGGAGGGTGGGACTGTAAGGAGAGGAGGGGGTATGGCAATTGGAATGTAAAATAAATAAATACATTAGTGAAAAAATAATTAATAATCACAATATATCCCAACAAATATAAGAAAGAAAATCTAGAATACTGCCTAGGCCTATGAGATATTCAAGTCTCTTTGCAGTTGGTTGTGCCAATGAGAGCCCAGGGAAGAGTGGAGATAGAAAATCTGAACTCACTAGCTTGTTGTACCTAAAATGCATCCTCATGTATCTATTACTTCAGACTTGGCTTATTGTTCAGGTTTAGCTTTTGATGGCAACATTTGTCCCACGCCTGCTGTCTGCCATTCTCAGACCTTTAAGATCCATTCAAAATATAACCTGGACCTTGGATTACCATTCTAGGCTTTCAAGCTCTTTTTATCCTGTGCCTGACACCTTGCACAGTTCCTCCAGGGTTCTACTGGAGCTGTCCCATAACCATGACTATCTTTGGGTCACTGTGAAATTGTTCCCAGTATCTGTGTCTTGCCTCCACATAGGAAAAAGTTAGCTCTGAAAGGTGAAGGAGTAAATGTGTTACATTGTTGTACCTCTCTTCAGACACAACCTTATGAAGTGGGACTTCTGCAGCCTGCTAGAACATGCCGGCATTTCAGATTCACTTGGTGCAATTAAAGAAATTGCATGACTGCTAGTTCCTCCTCTCTCCCCCAATCCCCAATAAATTATAGAATCCAAGTTGATTAAAACATTTATTAAGTGAGATTTAATAGATCACAGCAGTGCTGTGTGTGTGCATGTGTGTACTTGTGTGTGTGCATATGCATTCATTATCCATCTCTTCTACATGTGCTACGAAAGGCCATGTGTATAGAGAATTACTCAAGAAACTTGCTTTATTTTACAATTTACTAGCAATGTCAAATTAGGGGATTTAATAAATTCCTATACAGAAATTCCTAGTGTGGCTGTATGAGCAGCAAGTTTCATTAAAAAGGGCTATTTTTTCTCTCTACTGGGATTTCAGTAAAGAGACAATGTTTATTTTTTCAGTGGAAAATTGATTGTAACTAAGAGGATACTTGGCTTGAAAGTGGGGAATTATCATATCATATGATTAAATGAAAGTGTACCTTGTTATAAGGTAACCAGACATATCCCAGTAGAATTGAGACAATGTTTGATTAAGCCAGATTTTCCTACTTTATATTCAAGGAACAAATTAAAGAATAATTGAGATCCTTTTCAGATCTTTTATAAGCTGCATATATAAAGCTTCAGCTCCAGGTGGCAAAGCAATTAGCTGATGAATAAAATCAGCCCCACTGTCATCCGTCAGATGTTTAAATTCTATAAACCAGATAAATTAATATGTTCCTTAAGCCAAATAAACGGTCATGCTCTCTGTGTTACCATTCAATTCCCTTGGGGAAATGTTGGAAGCATGTTCACAGACAGGCTAGGATCTACTTAAACAGAGAGGTTGAAATTAAGTTGCCCATCTGATTTTCTGAAGCGAATGCCCTTCTGGCACAAAAGCTATTTTTGAAGCAAAGTTGTTAGACATGATGATTTGGTTTGCCTAGCCAAGCAAGGATGGAGTTGGCCTCAGCCTGTCTTCTCTGGGATGCAGCATTAAAGATCTTTCTGTTTCCTCATACTTGGCATTGAAGTTATTTATAAGTAACCGAGGGTGTTCTGGTTTCACTTAGTCCTCAATCTTTAGTATTAATAGAGATTTAGAATCTCTACTGCCACATGTAGTTCTGAAGGTAAGTTTCCTGGTCTTTCATCACATGATCCACTGTTGGCTTTGCTAAGATTGACAGACAAGATAGTCTTGCAACATAAAGGACATTTTGGTTAACCTGGAATTAAATCTTTCTGGCCAGGACTACTGTTCTGCAGCTTTAATTGGGAGGACTGATTTATTGATGGGCTTTCACCTTTGGCTGCCTGGTTTGCTCTGCATGGTGGTGGTATTTTAATCTGTCTTATTTACTGTTCTATTGCTGTGATAAAACACCATGACCAAGACAACTTATAGAAAACATTTAATTGGGCTTATAGTTTCAGAAGTTTTGAGTCCATGATGGTGGAATGAAGGCATGACAGCAGGAACAGCTGAGAGTTCACATCTCAAGCCACAATCAGAAGGCAGAGAATGCTAACTCAGAATGGTGAAACCTCAAAGTCCACCCTCAGTGACACACTTCTTCCAGCAGGATCAAACCTCCAAATCTTCCTCAAACAGCCACCAATGAGCCAAATGTCAGAGACTTCTGAGGGATATGCCATTCAGTCCACAGTGGTCAGAAGAGATGGTCCATTAGAATCTTGCTATAGGAACTATGACCTGTGACCAGCATCACTGGGGTCACCCAGACATGTTGGAAATGCAGACTCTCAAGCTACATGCTGGCACATTAAATTACTCCATGGGCTTGTCAAATTCCTAGGACACCAAAGTTTGAGAAGCTACAAAGTGAAGGTTTGGCACCAATGGGCACACCTAGTGTGTAGGTTTCTGAGTCTTAAGGGCTCTTCCTTTTCATATTTTATTCACTTTAGTCTCTGGTGCTTTAGAGAAGAGATCAAATGAAACGAAGTTCTAGACCAATGTTAAGTACAATAATATTAGTTATTGGAGTCCAGCATTCCTGAGGAACTGTAGCAATGACATAATTATCTATTATAACTGAATTTAGATTCTGCACTCATGACTAGGAGAACTTAATGAATTTTCTTGCTGAGTTGCCAGAAATATAGTAAGTCAGCAGTTCTCAACCTGTGGGTCATGACCCATTGGGGTCGACTGACCCTTTCACAGGGGTCATCTAAGACCATCATAAAACACAGATATTTACATTATGATTCATAACAGTAGCGGAATTACAGTTATGAAGTAGCAACAAAAATAAGTTTATATTTGGGGGTCACCACAACATGAGGAGCTACATTAAAGGGTCTCAGCATTAGGAAGGCTGAGAACCACTGTAGTAAGTACAAGACACTGGTCTCGCTGTGCCTCTGTGGGCAGGGATTGGAGTAAGTACTCAGAGCAGACTCATCTTCTGTTAACTGGCAAGAAATTGCACTTTGAATTTGAACTTGATTTCCTTGTCTGTAAAGTTGGGGGGTTTAGAAGCAGGTGGTCCTAGGGTATCCCCAAGGCTGGAATGTTTATTATTTGTACAAGTCTAAATATGATACTCTGCATTGGTTTGGAAATTACATATGCATTTCCAGGGAACTAGAAGCTGGCCGTTGGTGTGGTGTAGACAAGAAGCTGACCGTTGGTGTGGTGTAGACAAGAAGGTGACCAGTGGTGTGATGTAGACAAGAAGGTGACCAGTGGTGTGATGTAGATAAGAAGGTGACCATTGGTGTGGTGTAGACAAGAAGCTGACCATTGGTGTGGTGTAGACAAGAAGGTGATCGTTGGTGTGATTTAGACAAGAAGGTGACCGTTGGTATGGTGTAGACAAGAATGTGACCTTTGGTGTGGTGCAGACAAGAAGGTGACCACTGGATTGGTGTAGACAAGAAGCTGACCTTTGGTATGGTGTAGACAAGAAGCTGGCCTTTGGTGTGGTGTAGACAAGAAGCTGACCTTTGGTGTGGTGTAGACAAGAAGGTGACTGCTGGTGTGGTGTAGAAAGTAGCTGACCATTGTTGTAGTGTAGAAGCATGTGCATGAGCATGTACACACATGCACTTGAGTGTGCATGCTTGTGTATGTGCATGTGCACATGCATTTGTGGTTAGTAGAGATGTGAATGTTCATGCTCCATAGAGAACAGAGGGAATGTGGCCAGAAAATGAATGTGTTTAATTGTAAGGACAAATATGAAACTTATGCATAGCAGAAGGAAGCAAAACTCTAACCATCTTCCCTATAAGTGAAAATTCGATATTTTGCCATGCCCTAGTGGGCTATGTGCTGTCATTGTCCCCGCTTCCCAAAAACCAGTGTATCTTCTTTTTCTTTTCTTTCCTTAGTATTTTTATTCTGGATTTCATTTAGAGGCTTGTTTTGGAGTTTCTGTGTGTGCTGAAAAAGTTAGGTGACTGTTTTTTGATGCAAAGAGGCATAGCCTCAAGATTGGAGAAGCCTACTGCAAGAAGTCAGGCGTTTAGCGAAAAGCCCTCCTTTTCTTTTCTCTTTGAAGAATAACCCTGTCCAAAGCTGTGTGGGGCTGAGGCTTCTCCTCCTTGGGGAACTGATTTGCTCCCTAATTCCTATGCGGCAGCCTTTCTTCTTCATTAGTGCAAAGATGGACTAATTGCCTACTATGTGCTCAGAGCTAGAGATACAGACAGGAATAGGATGCTGTCCCATCCCTTAAGGGCTTGAATATAACTGAGGAATGCCTGGTCGGTAATTTCCTTCTCCACTGATAGCTCTCACTCTGAATTTTATTGTAATGTGAGCATATAAGGAAAGTCATAATGGTTATTTGAGAGCAATTTCATTTTCTGGTTACACAGTGTTTATACTCAAATTTGTGTAAGGACGTGTGTGTGTGTGTGTGTGTGTGTGTGTGTGTGTGTGTGTGTGTGTGAGAGAGAGAGAGACAGAGAGACAGAGAGACAGAGAGACAGAGAGACAGACAGAGAAATCTGCATATGTTCAAACTGTTCAGAGCTTTGAGTAACAGCTTAAGAGGAATTAATAAAACAGATTTCTGGTCTCAAGAAGAAAGCAGATTCTCAGTGCAAAGTGTAATATATTCTGTTGAACCAGTTTAGGTCTAAAATAAAAATGTTGAAATATATCCAGGGACCTTTGAGTGTGTGTGTGTGTGTGGGCGGGGGGCCTGCCTTACAGGAAGTTTTCTCCTCTGAAAGTTAAGTTTTACAGCTTATCTGTATTGTGATTGTGGAAAGAGAAAATTTCTTTCTTCAAGTGTAGCCAGACCTTTTGATTATTTATTGGTTTTTTAAATCTACCCCCCTTCTCCACCTGTATCCTACCTTCTGATCTCCGAACACTAGGTAGGAGAGAAAGAAGGATCGAGGTGAAAGGGGACGTCATTATTGTTAGACTACTTCCTGCTGATTAGGTGTTTTGAGTTCCTTGGCGCAGGGTCTATCTTTTTGGACAGGATATCCAATTTCTTCTTTTGTCTCTGACTACTTGAAAACTGTAACAAACCACAACAAACCACAACCAACATCAACTGGCAACTGCAAGCAGCAGTAGCTGCTGGAGCCTGTCTCACTGCTCTAACATTTTCATGCCTTCTCATGAGTTCCCAGAATTCCAAATGCCGAACACTTGTAGAAACTATGTGCAGCTGGCAAAAATCACACCCCTGCTAGAGCACAAGACAAATCATAGTCAGCTGCTGAGGAAGGTCTGAAGCATCCTCATATCTCACACCTGGGATTAAAACAAAAATTTATTCCCATAACATTTCTGTCTTTTTAAAGAAACCAAAAATGATCACTGCATTCAAGTTTTGCACGAGGCTGTGCTTTGTGGATGCTAAAGAATGCTGATTCTAGGAGCAGTTCTCAAAGTGAGCCAGGCTAAAAACCTCCCAAGAAATATGCTTACAATGCAGATTTCCGCCCTGGCTATTTTCTGTACCCCAAACTCTGAGGCAGTGGGAGCAACATGAGGCCCAGGAATCTGTATTTAATGAACCTGCTGATTCTGGTGTGGGCATCTGAAGTTCTTCGGAGTGTTTCTAGGAATAAGCGTACATACCACACGTTAAAAGCACTCTAACCCTTGATGGGAAGAACAGGATGAGAAGTCACTTGTTTCCTGATCTGACAGGTGAGCAGACAGCCCATGAGGGCATTGTTCATCAAGTTTAAGAACTTAGGCTTTTGCTGTTAGATATTCTGGATTTGAATTCTCATCCCATGTTTGATGACAGTCATGCGACTTCTTTAAGCCTTAGTTTTGTCAGTAGTAAACCAGGAATAAAAGCAGTGGCAGCAGCAATTGAATTAAATTCTTGTAAAGATTAAATGAGATGATTTATCTAAACTGTGTGGAGCAGGGCTGGCACAGGGTACATGCTCAATAAAGTTGGATTGTTCCAGACTTTTATTTGAAACAGCTGACCAAAAAAAAAAGAAAAAGAGAAAAACCCCACAATAAATAAGATTCATACTTTTGAGTCACAACCTTAGTCTTAGATAAGTGTCATTGAGCACTTTGCAAAGAGTCCAAGTTGGTCAGCACAGAATTCCCAGGATTCTTTCATTGTATTACAGTGATCCCTTGCTCTGCTTCTGATTGTGTTAAATCAGGTTGGTAGAGGCTCTGCCTCATTGCTTGGCTGTGTAAGCCTCTTCTAGGCCTTCTACAGAGACTGATTTCACTCAGAAATGAGTCCAGAGGGTCTGTTGTCATTCCCCCAGGAAGGCACATGTTTTCTCTTGATGCGATTGTCATTTAATTGAGAAATCGGGTAAGCTAATCCCTGGGCAGGATAATGCATCTGACAATCATGGTTTGGAGACTATGGCTGGTTTGATCTCAGGCTCATGAGTTGGGGAAAGAGGATCCTGGGGAGGATGTCAGAGTCACCCCTAAACACTGATTTTGCAGATTTGTTGAGGTGTCCAAGCACTCTGACTGGAAGTGCATGTGAAAGGAAAAGCTTGAAACAGTCTGGTATGTTCTGGCAAGTGGCTTAAAGTACAAAGTTGAATGTGTTAAAATGTACTTGTGGATGTATTGCGTTCTTCTTCCTGGTGCTTTGCATAGATGGGGCTTTTGACCTTTCATATTGCTTGAAATGAAGTTTTAGCAGAATTGGAAGCAATGACCGTTCTTTTTGTCTTCCACTATGGTCTCCCGTAATGACCTTTGAATCTTGACAATAAGCTGTGGAACTTTGCAACCCCTGGAGTTCTGAGTGGTGGGTCAGGCATTTCATTTTGACTCTGGCGGTTGGAAAAGCCCTTAGGTGTAAAAGTGCAGCTTAGCCAGACAACGTCTACTGGATAGATGGTTCTGCATGTGCAGGGTTCTCTTTGGCCTTGTGTTCCCAAATCCACCAAACCACCCCTCAGTGTCTTCCAAGTAAGTCATGGATTTTCGAAAATAAAAGGAATTGAAGAATGCGCCTGGGACAGTGGTGCAGACATTGGCCATTGGCCATGCCTACAGACCCTTGTGATGGTCGCAGTGAGGGGGTGTGGTCCTAGCACTTAGTGGATAGTGGCCAGGCATGCCACTAAGTGTTCTGTTTTGTACAGGGCAGGCCCCCAAGGCAATAATCTGCCTCAAATATCAATATAGCCAGGCTTGAGGAGGCCCGCCTTAGCTTAACCCCTCAGTTTACAAATGCAAAATGGAGTCCAGAAGTGATGGTTTGATTTGCACAAGGGTTCATGTGCCGTCATTGGCAGGATAAAATCCCTAACAGTGTTAGCATTATGGTAGAAGCCTGCACTTGCTCTCTATCCATTCCCCTTTTAACCTGCTCCTTGGGGTATTTGTTATTCATCTTGCCTCCTTCCTCCTCATCAGTCCCCAAGCTTTCAGTGGCAGTGATTTGTTTCCCACAGTTTAGTATTTCAAATTTGCTTTTAAAAGAGCCTGTCTATTTAAGATGAATTATGTGGGTTCAACCAGCCTCACTTTTCTTTGCTGGAGGATGGCATTCTTGCAATTTGATGCCAGCGCTGTTTTTTTTTTTTTTTTTTTTTTTTTTTACTGGTCAGCACCTCTAATGGGGAGTTATATAAATCTTTGATTAATCTAAAAAAATGGGCAAATGAGGTAATTGTTACTTCATAAATCTGGCTTAATGAAGAAAATGTTTCTAATTTAAGCACTCACAAAACTAAATGTAAGAGGAGCGATTTGTGATGAAGAGAGTGGCAGTGTCCTGCCTCCTCTGGCTTGGGAATGTGTACTACTGAGTTCTGCCTCTCAGTTCCCAGAGCAGCTGGGCTGGACCAGGGTTAGGAAGGCCATGGAGGCTTTGGGTTCCATTCCTCTTCCCTTACACGTTCTCTAGAGTGATAAACTGCTCGGTACTGGAAGGAAAGGTTAAGGAGAATCCATGTCTCAAATGAGTATTTAAAAAAAAACTTTTTATTTCTCTTTAAATTTATATTATTATTATTATTTTTGAGACAGGGTCTCATTATGTAGCCCTAGCTGGCCTGTAACTTACTATGTAGACTAGTGGTCTCAATTTACCTAATGCTGTGACCCTTTAATAATCATATTGTGGTGACTCCTAACCATAAAATTATTTTCATTGCTACTTCATAACTAATTTTGCTGCTGTTATGAATAGTAATGTAAAGATCTGATATACAGGATATCTGATATGTGACCTCCAAAAGGGTCACGACCCACAGGCTTGGAACCACTGATGTGGACCCATCTGGCTTCAGACTCAAAGAGATCCACCTGCCTCTGCCTCCCAACTGCTAATTAAAGGTGTGGGCAATCATGAGTGAGCTCTCCAGCTGTTAACTCTTTATTCTCTCCCTCTTTTTGATCTTTCATTTATTTATTTTGTGGCGTATCCGTGAACACACTGTTGCAAAAGATGAAGTCATCTAATCAAAGAATGTAACTTTATTCTCAACATTCAGCTGGTCAGCATCTCTTTAAGAAAGTATGAGACACATTCGTCCCTTTTTCTAATCTGGGTGGCCAGGTGGAGCCTAGGATGGGCCAGTGCTTCCTGTCTTGCTTGGTGAGTCTGAAGTGCAGCTAGAACTGAGAATTCATCAGCAGACAGTGATGTTCAGATGCCTGCAGAAGCTCACCATGCCCTGATTCCTGAGCTCACCACGGAGCTTTGCATTTAGTTTACCTAAAGTGCAGCCTGAGCTTTGGGTGTGGCTCTAAGGATCTTTTAGGGGTGAAGTGCCTATGTTTCTGTAGTATCTACCCTGTGGATATCCACCCCTAAAATTATAGCCTCTGTGTCTATAATTTTAGAGTTTATCAGGCAGAGTTACTCTAAACAGAAAGAGCACAAATTCTAGTGCCAGAAAGAGCAACCAGTCCCCTCCAGGGTGCAATGACAGTCATGTTACAAGATCAGTAATTATAAAGGAAGGTGATGCTTTTCATTGTTGATGAATGGATGAGACCAGCCAACAGGATTGCACTTATTGTCACATCCTTATCTTCCCAACTGACAGAAGATTCATGAGAAGTAGGGAACTACCTTTTCTGGTGCAAAAATCTGGTTTAATAGGTACCAATGTGGGCTTTCTTTTTCTTTAGCTTGTTTTTTTTTTGGACAAAAAGACCTCCCGACCTTACTCTGATGATGTCTGGGTTGAATCTGGACTTTCTTTTGCTGACAGCCCCGTAGGTTTCCAGGTTTACTTAAAAAGGCTGAACCTTTGCCAAGACATAGGGTCTTCCTCAGGTTGGGAGAGCTGAGCTCCCCAGGGTAATGGCTGGGAGGAATCTGAGGCTAGGCCTGCAGAGTTTCCCTCCTAGAGAAAGGCTGCAGGGAGGCAGCCCCTGGGCCTGGCTTTCTGCTTCTCCACAGAAGCCACTTGGGAGCAGTGTGGCTTTGCCTGTGAGAAAGGCTGCACAGGGAGCCTTCCTGGAACCCACGGCACAGTCGGGGAACCTGGAGTCCCCAGTGATGACAAGTGAAATATTTCACAGAATATAAATCTTTCATCTTGCAAATGTGCCTTTGGTGAGAAATCAGACAGTGGATACGGAGTGGGCAGAGTCCTTCCCGGTGAATAAAACGAAAGGGAAGCTTCCTGCTTTTGTTCTGTGGCTTGATAGTGCCAAGTTGTGGTAAAGGAGGTTTCTTTTCTGCTTGAGATGGGTTCATTGGCCATAACACGCCCCTTTAGCTCACTGACCCTATGCAGGTGTAGGAGTGGGG
>CAJQZJ010032395.1:7890963-7907992 GCA_907164525.1 Lophiomys imhausi | reverse complement strand
GTGTGTGTGTGTGTGTGTGTGTGTGTGTGTGTGTGTGTGTGTGTGTGTGTGTTAAGTGCATGTGTCAAAGTCAGAGGACACCTTGTAGGAGTCACTTCTCTCTTCCCACCACGTGTGTTCCAGGGATCACACTCAGGTCATCAGGCCTGACAGTCAGTGACTTTAACTGCTGAGCCATCTCACTGGATCCTATAACTTTATTTCATTTGTGTTTCTGTTTGAAGGTACCCACTTTAGTAAATATTTATGGTTAACTACTGTTGTCTGCATGTTCAAGAGAGCTACAACCTACTGGGTGGAGCTGGGTGCTCATCTACATGAAATACACTACAGCTGCCTGAAACATGGGGGATCAGGCATGCAGATCCTTAGGCATCCATTTTAGTTTGTATATTTATTCTTTATTGTTTATTAAATTTGTTTTTAACTAGTACATAAAGACATCAAAATTATGTATTAGTGGGATAATGTTTCAACATATATATGTGTGCTCTAAAGTCACATTAAACATATCTCTTCAAACATTTATCATTTCTTCATGGTGGAAACTTTCAAAATCCTTATTTTAGCTTTTGAAATGTACACTAAACTACTGTCGTCTATAGCCATGTTCCAGTGTAAGGGATCACCAGAATATCTTCCTCCTGTCTAATTCAGCACTTACTGATCCACCTTGTCCCAGGGGCCATTTTATATAGCAAAATTACTAACAAAAAAGCACAAAAATGCAAAAAAAATGGTAATAAGTAGGCATCAAGAAGGACTCTTGTTTAAAGTATTCTGGCTAAAGAAATACTGTGCCAGCTCGGTGCCAAGTGTGAGCACTGAGTAAGTTCAGCGCTTTGTGGTTCTGCCCACGGGCTGTGAGTAGCTTCAACAGGGCTGCCTGGGATTATAAATAAACTTGGGTGAGTCTATGGGTTTCTAATTTCAGATTCCACAAATGAGACTGAACTGCAATTTGATAATTGGTGTTGAAAAGTAAACTTAGGGTTTGGGGAGAGGTTGAAAATTGCAACAACCTTCCTGGGCTCAGAATACTGGGTAAAACTGTGCAAATTCCACAGAGAATTTCTCCAGGACTGAGGGGAAAGAAGTGGAAGAAAGGCGATGTGGTATTCATGGGACTGAGCAGAAAAGGGAAGAGCTGTGTGAAGCCCCAGGAATCCAGGAGTAAAGATCTCTGTGGCCAGAAGAAGGGAGGACAAAACTGGGCAGGGGAAGCTGAAGGGATTAGGCAGCGGGGTGAGGCCACAGGAACGCAGCAGGGCTGGGGGTATAGTAACAGAATGTTGAGTCATATTTTTTTTTGGCACAGGACTGCTACACTTCTGTCTTGTTCAGAGCCCTGTAGTTGTCTCTTCAACCTTCCACCCTGTTGCAGTATCCCCATGGCCTGCCCTGGAGGGGTGCAGGATACTAGATGGCTCTGCTTCTTCTCTTCTGGCCACATGAGAGATGTCTTGGGTAGAGAAGCCCTGTGCCATGGACTTCCTTGCAGATGATTTTAGCAAAGATGTAGCACTGCTTTCCGTTCACAGGGAGAAAATTGAAGCTAGAGATCGGATCCTTTAAGAGGCCTTTGAACTTGTAAACCCAGACACATATGTGTCAAGAATGGAAACTGGCAAGGACCATGCTCCATAGTTTGAACTTAATTGCTTTTGGTATGCACTTGAAAAGATAAAATAGACCGAGACATTTAATGTTTGAAACTCACTCTGTTGTACTGCACAGTAAGTAATTTTCACAAGGATTTGGCTGAGATAGATATTCAGTATCGACATGCAGGAATGGTTTCAATATGTGGTGGGCCAAGAAAAACAAAATCACTGTGACCCACACTTTGCAGATCTAAGAGGGACAGAGGAACAAGTAGCAATGATTCTACTTTTGGAGAAGTACTGTGACTATACAGCCACACGCCTCTGTCCTTACCCTACTCTGTCTCTGGGGGAAGGGACTTAGAGCCCTAACCCAGGGTGTATGGTGCAGGACATAGTTGTACAGTGAGTCCTGCAGTGGCCAAATGAGGATGGAGCATTGTTCAATCTGAAGTATAGGAATTACAGAATAGGGCACTCCATTTGGAAGACTGCTTAGTAGTGAGCTTCAGTTCGGAAACAAGATGGTCACTCTGCTGGGTACAGGGCTGTAGGTGAGTGGAAATTGGGATGCTGATTCCCAGGCCCTTTGACCCCTGTGGTTGTTTGAATGAGAATGACTCTAGTAGGCTCATAAGCTTGAATGCTTGGCCCCCAGTTAGTGGAACTGATTGCTAAGGATTAGGAGGTGTGGCCTCTTGTTGGGGGAGGTGTGTCACTGGGGGGTGGGCTTTGAGATACCAGAAGTCCATGCCATTCCCAGTTAATTTTTTCTGCCTCTTGGTTTTGTCTCAAGATGTAAACTCTCAGTTTACTGCTCCACCAGCATGCCTTGCCTGCTGCCGTACTCCCCACTGTGATGGCCATGGACTCACTCTCTGACACTGTAAGTTCCTGTCTCAGTTACTGTTCTATTTCTGTGAAGAGATACTAAGACCAAGACAGCTTATAAAAGAAAGCATTTAGTTGGGGGCTTTCTTGCAGTTTCAGAAAGTTAGTCCATGGTCATCTGGTGGGGAGCACGATAGCAGGCAGACAGGCAGACAGACATGACACTGGAGTAGTAGCTGAGAGCTTACATCTGATCCGCAAACCCAAGGCAGAGAGACAGACTAGGCCTGGCATGGGCTTGAAACCTTATACTCACCACCAGTGACACACCTTCTCCAACAAGGCCACGCCTCCTAATCCTTCCTAAATAGTCTTCCAACTTCAAACCAAGCATTCACGTATGGGGGACACACTCTTTCAAATCACCATTGTCTCTAATAAACTCTTTATTGTGTATATTTAGTGTATACATAGTCTTTATTGCCTTGATCATGGTGTCTTATTACAGGAACAGAAAAGTAAAAGACAACCTCCCTCCAACTTCCAGAGTAGTCAGACCCAAAGACAAGATGTGCTTGCTCCTCACCCCTGCCTTGATGGGCATTTCCTTTCTCCATTCTTCCTGGAGAGAGAGGGGTTCTGTCCTTCTATGTGTTGAAGACCACTGAAACCCATGTGTGTGCATATGGGAATGGACTAAGAAGGAAGAATGTTGAGAAGCCACCTTCAAATTATACTGAAAACATGGGGACTTCACTGTGTGAATTGTTATTGCCTTGCTCTGAGATTTCCCTTCACGCAGGGAAACCTGAGAGAATTTCCACTTGCTCTTTTAAGAAAGTTGGTCTGTTCTGGCTCAATGTAAATTTTTTCCCAGTTATGTTGACCCGCTGTGGCCTTAATTCTTAACTCCTCTCTGCCTGTGACTCCTGTGTCTCCTCCATGAGGTACCCTGCCATGATGGGTTGTTTTGTGCTCACATGTCTTCTCTGGGCTCCTGTTGACTTCTTGTTGAGGTCCAACTTATCTCGCCTCCTCTTTGGCTTCTGCTACCGTAGAGTCTTGGGCTGGGATATCTCAGACTGTCCAAAGGGCCACCTAACTCCAGCATCTTCCACTCTGTCTCCTTATATGGTGGGGCCTCTGGGGCTAAGAAGGCAGCCCTATCAGAGAGCCTGCCATCACATCCTCTTGCTGTATTTCAAATGCCTCCTTACTGAGCACTAATTAATCCCGCCCAGGGTCCGCAGGGCTGTCACAGAGCATCTAGATGTCCCCACACAAGGTGTAGCCTGCGACCAAACAGGAGACTGTTAACCCTAACCTAATTACTTGAGCCTTCCCTCCACAAACGATACTCCACAGTTATTGAACCACTTGTGTGTTGCGTGTACACAGACATGTAACAATGAGGGAGGGAGAAATGGAAGCCCCAGTCTAAACAGCTTTTTTGGGTCTTCCCTCAACCTGTTTGGAATTTTGTCATCTATCTTCCCTTTCCAGAGCCAAGCCCCCTGGGAGGTGAGCAGATGGGTGGAACGTCGGCTTTCCTCATCTGCAAGGCAGGAGTTGCCATGTTGCGTGCATTCTGTCCTTTGTTCACTGTGGCTTGCAGTGAACTTCTCCACTTGGTCCCAGGGAGCTCTGCTCTTGATATGTGGAAAGATAACTTCCGAATAGGAGTGATATGGGTTTCTCTTTTAGCAAAACCCACTTCTAAGGCAGTAAGTAGCTCATGCCATTGACTATGAAGTCTGAGCTGTAGGAAGAACTTCTCAGTTAAAAGTTGCACCCTTTTCTTTTCTTTTTCTGAAATAACAAAGGGTGCAGATTCTGTGAGTGGGAAGTGGCAGAGCACCATAATTGATGGGCAATGAAAAATGTATTAGTGCAATGTTGTCAGAAACAAGGAAGGAAGAGCTGGGGACTTCTGAATTAGAAGAAGGAGGAATAGTTGTCTCAGAAGCAAACATCCTAGAGTGCCACAGCTGAATCTCTTTGGGTTATTGGTTGTGTGTTTTACCCTCACTGAGTGGGTTAGAACCATTAGTCACAAAAACAACTGCAGGAGAAGACAGGCATGTCCCTCTTATCCTGGCTGCCCAGAGGAGCAGCCAATGGCCCCGCGGCCTGCTCCAGGGCCTCTATGGGGCTGCTCCAGTGATTCCAGAAGGGTTGGCGAACTTTCTTTGTAAAGTGTTGGGTCTGGACCATAAGCATTTCTGGCTTTTGGTGCTATGGTATGTGTGTGCCATGGTAGTGGCACAGCAGCAGAAACAGTTGCTGAAGCATGTCCTTTCCCTCTGTGTATGCATGACCACTCCATCACCATCACCAGGCAGAGATAACCTTGGCCCCATAGTTATGGCAAAGACCCAGGGGAAAAAAACTATAATGATAGCTTGGTCTGCAATAATGGTAATGGAAGCATGAGCTCTCCCCAGTAGAAGAGGGGAAACAGCCAGTAGATACTCTGCTAGGTGTTTACTGCCTCTCAGGTACATGTGATCTGAGGAGACACATGACCATAGGGAAGACATTAGGATAAATGAAGGTGGGACTTCATGATGCTGCCTCCATGAGGTAATCCATGACAAGGAGGACTTTGCAGTGATGTAGCTGTTGGGGGCACCCTCGTTCCTGTATGTAACTCTTTACCTGTGTTCCTCTGAGTAAGCTCCATATACTCATTGTTATACCAAACCAGCCTTGGACAGAATTGTTTCTTTGGGGTGCCACTGATGCCATATCTAGGGTGAATAAATATTTATTTGTCTGCCAAGGAAAAGTAACACAACCACAAAACCTAAGTGGATAGGTGGCCTGCGTTCCCTGGGAACTTTACAAAACTAGGCTAGAATTGGTCTGAGAGCTGTAGTTGGCTGACTCATGATCGAGGTTCAACTTTCTTAAACTGTGGGTATGACCGAATGTGGGTACATTGCTTTACCAAATGTGGGTACAAGAAAACATTTGGCAACAGTAAAAGGTTTCTGGATGTGCAATGACCAAAAATTCCTAACCAAAAGTGTAGTGCATCTGGGCTACTTCAGGCTGTGTTTTGTCTGTCACACTGTGCGACTCCACTACTGGCTTTGTTCAAGACGGACAACGGCTGCACTCCATAGTGGGCACAGCTTCCCATGATGAACAGCCAACAAACGCTGCCCAAAACACCCCTGCTCAGATTCAAGACTGCTGTATTTGAGTACTTGCAGCGTTTTCGACTGTTCTTAGAGAAACATCACAGTTTGATTACAGAAACAATAAATTCCTTTATGATTTGTTATCAGTGTATGTATGATTTGTATATCTATATTATGCATCTATATACCTAAAGTTCACTGAGCACTTCTCAGGTGAAAGTGGCTGTAGGTAGGAAAAGAAGTCTGGGTGTGGTCTGAAGTGACAGCTGAGTGTCTGAGTGAAGAGAGCCCATTCCCTTGCCTTTTCACTTATAGAATTGCCTATAGTCATTGACTTGTGGCTCCTGCTTCCTTTTCCAAGTCGGCAACATTCCAGCTCTGAGAACTGAGTTGACAATGAGCTACACATGAAAGGACTGAGGTCCTAGCCCTGAGGTCGATATCAGGGTGGTGTGTGTGTGTGTGTGTGTGTGTGTGAAGCAGTGTGCAGCTTGTGAGAGAGTCAAGAGGGAGAAGATGTAGGTGCTCCATCAGCAGTGATGGGGAGTTTGGGTTTTGTTTTGAGGGCAGTGACAAGTTGTTGGAGGCTAAGGCAGGCGAGTGACATGCTTAAGCTTAAGTTTTTATAGAATTATTCTGTTTAAATGGAAAAGAGTAGAGTAGAGATAGTGAATGAGGCTACAAAGAACTGGTAGACCTCAGGAACTCCCAACAGGAAACCTAGAAAATGTGTGACTGGCAGTACGAATCCTTCTTATTGCTTTTGCTTTATTTCTGTTTATTTATTTTTTATCTGATTGGCTTTTTACTTTATACATTTGTGATCATAACTAATGACCAAGCTTGCTTTCTGTTTCCTTCTTTGTCTATGTACACTAGTAACAACTTTGTGTCTAAAACTCTTCCTATACTTGGCTTCCTTCCCTTTCTTCCACTTCCTTCCTCTTCTCTTCCCTTTCTTCTTCCTTCTTCCTTTCCTTCCCCCTCTCCTTCTTTCCTTCCCTCCCCTCTCTTCACCTTCCCTTTTTGTTCCTTCCCTGCCCTTCCCTCTTCTCTCCTCTCTTCTTCCTTTCTTTCCCCTCCTCCCTTCTTTCCTTCCTCCTTTCCTGTTTTTTTCTTTTTTGCTAAATCATTTGACAGGACCTAAGTTGTAGTGAGAGTTTTGGTTTCTTAAAAAACCCAGTTATGCTATGTGAATATGTTTTTGTAAGTTAAGAGTGGGATAAGGGGTTGCTTCACAGCAGGTGATTATGATTTGCATTGCGTACTAGCAAGGGCATGGTTTTGCTAACTGAGGATAGTTGATGAATTCTGGGAACTTTTCAGAAGGGATAAATGCCAGAGCCCCAGGAGGGGCTGGGGGTGCTCCAAAGAAGAAGAAAACTGACATCCTGTCCTCCCCTGCTCCTGGTTGCTGTTGTTGCTGCTTGTCAAGTGGTGAAGTAAAAGCTGGAGACAACCCATTTGCAAAGATCAACCCTGCTCCAAGGAACTCCACAAACCTAATCAGCAAGCAGGAAGTAGTCTGAAAAGGTCTAAGTTCCCATTCTCCTCTAACCTTCTTTCTTGGCAACCTAATGTCGGGGGTTGGAAGGGATTGAGGTGAAGAAGGGTGGTAGATATAAGAACACCAATAAAGTAGATAAATATGCCGACAAGGAGTAATTCAAAAGTATAAAGATTTTGAAAGCTTTTTACATATACATTGAAAATGGCTTTCCAAAGAGATTGTTTCTATTACATTTTCACTGACTGTAGGAAATTACCTTCAAAACTTACCCTTGGGTTGGGGATGCAGTTCAGTGGTAGAACATTCTTTAAAATCATGAATTTGGGGGCTGGAATGAAGACTGAGTGGTTAAGAGCACTATCTTGCAGAGGACCTGAGTTTGATTCCCAGCACCTACATTGGGTGGCTCATAACCTCTTCTAGCTCTGGGGGACCTAACACCTCTGACCTTCAAAGGCATCTGCATTTCATACACACACACACAGACACACACACACACACACACACACACACACACACACACAGATAATACATGCATGCACAGGGTAATACAAATCTTTAAAAAATGACATGCTAAGTGCTTAATAAATTCTGATTTAACTTAGATTCCATAGTATGTAGATTGAATTTTGTGCTCATAGCTCAGGTTGGCTTCAAAAGATTTACATATTTCAGTTTTATTGTTTGCTTTCACAGGGTGAAATTCGGAAGTCTGAGTGAATTCTGCATTTCACAAATACATACAGAACTATGCGTTGGCCTGCGCCATCTCCCCAGTTTGGTGTGGCTATTTCACTCTGATGTGGGAAAACGTTGATGGTAGTTTTATTTCTATTACTTCTCCTTTCTTTTCTTGCTTAAAAAAAAAAGTAAAACTGCCAAACAAACAACTTTCCCTCAAGGAACAAAACAGAGAATATGTCTTTTATTTCCTTCCATAAGTTGAAACACACAAATGTTATGGCAAAAATAGTATACCATTCCTATTTTATCGAAAACTGGGGCCTTCAGAAGCAGATGCGCCCTTTCTCATATGGGTGCAATGGGCAGACATGCCCTTTGTCATGTGAGTGCAGGGGAACTCTCACAATTTATTGATGAACTAACTTCTTTGAAGAAGCTTTTATTTCTCCCTCTGACTTCAGTTATTAAACTGGAAATGCAGTCTCATAAGGGGCTGGAGAAATCTATGAGAGACTTCTACTGAAAATATTTGACAAAGGGATAATTTAAGACTGATCCAAGGAGGACATCGGCTATTTGCAGAATTACAAATGACTCATAACATTGAAAGCTCTGCTTTGCTTATAAAGAAATGCCAGTTGAAATGGGAAACCATTTCCACCTATCACATTGGCAAAAATAAAGATATTCTTTAGTGTTGGTAAGGGTACAGTGAAGTACATTTGCAGACTTGGCTGTTTGGAATATAAATTGGCATAAGCATTACAGAAATCAATTTAGCAATATGTATTAAGAACTGAAAAAGAGTTCACATCCTTTATGACTCAGTAATTTCTCTTTTATAAGTCTATTATAAAGTAAATTATTCAGAAATTGAATGCCCAAGGATGTTCAGTGCATTGTTATTTATAACAGCAGAATATGAAACAGAACCTAAATATCAAACAAGAAGAAAGTACTTGAATACATTAGGGAATGGGCTATCCTGAGATTGTGGCTCAAGCCCAGCAGTATTGTGCCACCCCAAGCATAAGAACCTGCCTTTAGACAGACTCAGGTGATTCCTCTTGGGGAGGTATGGGAGCCTCATCTTGGGGATTTATGGCTTCTCACACACAGAAAGTATGAACTGGGGCACATAGATTGTCAGTGAACAGACTCTGGGCATCTGTGGTTTTAGAAGGGTCATAGGTGATTCTGATTTACATCCAAATTCCAGAACAATGTCTGTATAATACGATGTGGCTGCTAGGTCAGCCAGCCTCTCTGTCTACCACTTCCCACAGCACAAGTTATAACTTTTGCCTTCTGTGATCATCCACGCTTCACCACAGCATTTATAATAGGGAGATCTCTGAGAGAACTTTTTAGACTATCCCTAAGAGCCAGGATGGGTTCCTTCCTGTGAGAACACCTCCCTGAAACTTTACCTCAGTGGATCTTTGTGAAGGAATGAGGGAGTGGTTGACGGCTGTGTGGTTTGCAAGCACATGTTTTGATATTCCATTCTGCGCCATTTTGTTTTCCAAATCCAGGTTTCACTTGGTTAGGAGTTGTGTTCTAGATAGTACAGTGACTTACCATTAAGGATCCTGAATGGAAATAAATGGAGGCTCTAACATAATGCTCCATGGTCCTTTAACAGTCATGGTGTGATGTAATGAGTTTGTCAAGCAAGTAGCAAGGCACCCCATCTGCTAAGGATCATGTGACATCCTGACCCAGCCTCTGTACATCTCAGGTGATTGACTGAGTGCCTGGACTATGGACAGTAGCTTAGGGTGTGAATGAGAAGGCTACCAGAGGATGCTAATGGAGTGGGACTTGAACTTCACCTCACAGGACGGGGGAGTAATGCGTTGGCATAAGGCGAGACTGCCGAGGAAAGCGGTAGGATAGCGGCCATTTTTCTGTGTTTAGTCCCAGCTCAGTTCCTGTTTTAGATAACTCATGCCCCCTGTGAACCTCTGTGAGCAGAACCAGAACTGTTTAATGAAGAAGTGATTTTAGTACTTCATTCCCATCTAGAGATTCATTTGAAACAGATCATCATTAGCTTTATGGTTTTAATTATATTGAAATTCCTTATTGTAACCTATTGCATTATTGTGTGAGTCCATTAACCTGGGGGCCATGGAGCACAGTTTTAGACCTATGTTTATATCTGCACTAATTACACAGATGCCGTCAGAATAGGATGAGATATTTTTCAGATCACCACAGGAGAAATTATCTGAATCCCTTTCCAAACTCCAGGGTTTGGAACAATATCCAAATCAAACCCAAAAGATGCTGAGCAATATTCTGAAAATTTCTTGCTTTGAAATATCTATCACTCTACCAACAAGAAGTGGCAGTGTGGTAATTCTCGCATTATGTGTGGCTTCCATATGCTTCTCATTTGGAAGTTCTGTGGGAAGCACCAGTGGGCAGGCCCCCCAATCAAATCCAGGTGGCTAATGGTCACAAACTGGGGGACAATGAGGAACCTCGTGCCTTGTTCGTTAGGGTGAAAACAGAACATGCAGGCCACTAGCTGAGGGCTTGGAAGACTGATAAACCAGAAAGGACTGAGGCCCAACTCTCTGTGGAGACCTTAGCTAATAATAATTGAGAAGGTAGCTCAGCTGTTAATGCCCAGTTGACCTGAGGCACTTCTTCCTGGAGTGGGAGAGAGGCTGATGGTGGCTGCCAGCATGTTTGGTTCACACAGGGTGTTTCTCACTTGCCCTGAAGGAAGGAGTGCTGAGGTTAGAATTGGGCCCTTTGTTACCTCACAGATGCTCAACAGTGGGGTGTTTATAATGCCCATCAACCAGGCTTTCCGTTGCACCTGTTGGGGGACCAGCTGCAGAGAGCAGGTGTATCTAGGGACCCAGTGCACTGGTGACTGGAGAATGCTGAGGACCGCCAGATGTGTTCCACAAAACAACAGGCCAACAGCTGGGGAGACAGGAAAAATATGGATTTAATTAAAATGATGTGCAAATTTGATTATTAATTTCAAGCCCACCGTGTGAATGCTCTTAACATGTGTGCACACAGACACACACACATGCACATCAATATAAAATGTGTATTTTAGAACAACTGAGTGGAATGTGTGAATGGAATGAGATTCACTTTCTTCCAATTCTACACACATTATCTTTTGTTCATTGGGTCACACATTGTCTGTTATATTTCCTGTCCATTTATATTTTTTCCTCCCAGGAAAGGAAGCAAAATTTTTAGTTTAATTTCAAGAGCCTTGCAATCTCAAGAATGTATTTGTCAATTTAAACAGCTGAGGAGACTCAGACATTCTCTGAATCCTGCTTTACTATGTGGAGTAGTTACATGGATGCATTCAGGATGGGATGGGCATTTTGGCAATTGCTTGTACTCTGGACTGTTGACTCTCACAGGATTCCTCCCATCTTAGTTTCTTAACTTGCCATTTCCACAGGAATTGAGACCCAACCACGCTTCATGAGAGAGACAGTTTTCAGAGGAACATGGGATCCAACTTTTCTGAATTCTATGTATAGCCCTTAAGATGTGTAGGGAGGTTGAGGAGGGCTGGCAGTGATGGGTATTGGAATGCTATGTGTCATAATCTTATCACTGAGCAAGTCTGGTGGTGTGACACACTGCCCACCACTCGAAATAACTATTATATATACCTTGTGCCTAGGAAACAACACCTCATTGAACAGTGCCCTGTGGCAATTCACCTTAAAGCTTCCCAAAGAGATAGCTACAAGATTGGGCATTATTGTTGACTGGCGAATCTGAGATCTGACATGTACCATCATCTTGAAGAGCCAAATTCTCAATATTCTTTAAGGACATTGGTCCTTATCCAAGTCCTTATCTGGTTTCTGAGCATTGTACATATAGACTAGCTCATTTAGAATGGTGCTTATAATTCTAAGGAACAAAAGAGCTACTGTACCGTGAAGCATTTCTCTCTGCTCCGGTCTCGAATGCTTACCGGCTGCAGTATTAATTATCCTCATGTATTAGAGAAGAATTATGTTACCATAAATGTAGTCACTACAACAGCTCTCAGACCTTTTCAGAGAAGTTTCTTTGTGTGCTGGACAGTGGCTAACACAGAAACCAGTCAACGTGCAAAGATAAGTGTCTGTGGAGTGTAACCCCACGTGAGAATCTGTTTCCTACTCTCCTAACCCAAGGCTCAGGGGTCATGTTGAAAAAGGGAGCAGAAAGATTGCAAGAGACAGAGATCAGGGAGGACAATGGTGAAACATCTGGACATGAAAGGACCATTGCCCTCATGAAGTCACAGCACAAGAGCCCCGCAAAACAAGTCAAGCTTCCACTACTCTTAACTACTCTTGCTGAAGGGCTATTGACCACTGACAGCTGCTGGGGGATGGAGGGTCAGGTTTCTTTAAAGAACAGCCCCTGATAGGATGGCCATGTCCAGTGGATGACCCCACACATAAGTATACTGGCAGCACAAATAGGACTCCGTACATTATTAAAAAAAAAAAAAGGACAAAAAAATCAAGAGAGGGAAGTGGGTGAAAAATAGATCTGAGAGGAGTTGGGAGGTGGGTATACAGAATAAATATCAAAAGATATTGTATACATGCATGAAATTCTCAAGGAATTAATAAAAATTTCATATCAACAAGTGGAAAAAGAGAATATCCAAAGCAACAGCAGCAGCAGCAGCAACAATAACGACTATGAAACAACTCCTAAGCCAAAGCCATGGATCACTGTGTCTATGGGCCAAGATTTCGGGCAATTCTTATCCAGGGTTTCTGGATGTTCTGGTGGTGGCGTGGTCTCACCTGAGGCTTGGCTGGATGTGTTGATCAGTTTTGATTGTCAAATTGTATGGATTAAGAACAGGCAAGGGGTAGGTGAAACGTAACTCAAGGTGTGTCTTTGAGGACATTTCCATAGACAATTCAGTCTCAACAGCTTAGACCTTAAGGCATGGACCAACCAACCTCTCCACAGATTCAAAATCTGAGGCAATTTTTGAGTGGTGGTTAAATTTCAGTGTGAAGGCCTAGATGCAGGAGTAGGCCACTGGAGGAGGAAGGTCCTTGGGGACTGTATTTGCCACATTTCTTCTCTGGTTCCCCTCTTCTCTGCCTGGCATTGGTTATGATCCACTCCACAACACCTTCTCAGCCAGGGTGGACTGAAACCCTTGAAGGTGTGAGATCAGAAATTGGCCTTTCCACCTTTAAGTTGCTTTGGTCAGGCCTTTTCTCGCATGACATGTGGAGAGATCTGCTTTAACTGTTGGCAGAATTCATCTGCTTGTTTTCTTTTCTTTTTTTTTTTTATTGCTTCAGGTTACATCTCCAGCATAGTATCCTCTTTCCACCCTTCCCAGTCCTGCCCTCCCACCCTCTACCCCCTAACCCTTCCATCCCATTCCTCTGGAGTTGAGTGTCCCTACCTAACGGTCCCCTGCCCCAGTTCAGCAGTCATATGAGGGCCAAGAGCCTCCTCATACACTCGGGGCCTACAAGGCAGCACCACTAGGGAAAAGTGTCTCATTGACAGGGAAAAAAAGAAAAAGTCTATGTCCATGTTCCCTTTGGTATGTTGGTTGTAGTATAGATATCATGTACTATATGTCTAAAATCTGGCTATAAGTGAATAGATGCCATGTGCATCCTTCTGAGTCTGGGTTAGCTCACTCAGGATGAGCTTCTCTAGTTCCATCCATTTGGCTGCAAATTGCATAATTTCATTGTTCCTGATAGCTGAATAATATTCCATTGTGTAGATGTACCAAAGTTTTTTATTCCATTCTTTGGTTGAGGGACATCTGGGTTGTTTCCAGTTTCTAGCTATTACAAATAAGGCTGCTATGAACATAGATGAGGAAACTTCCTTGTGATTCGGTGAGGAGTCATATGGATGTATACTCAGAAGTGGTATGGCTGGGTCCCGAGGCAGAGCTATTCCAAGTTTTTTAAGATATCGCCAGACTGACCTCCATAGTGGTTACACAAGCCTGTACTCCCACCAGCAATGGAGGAGGCTTCCCCTTTCTCCACACCCTCGCCAGCATGTGCTGTCATTTGAGCTTTTGATCTTAGCCATTCTGACAGGTGTGAGATGGACTCTCAGGGTCGTCTGCCTGTTTTCTTACAGTTGTTGGTTGGAGGTAATTGCGGGGACCTACAGGTTCTAATTCCTTGCTACATGACTTCTTATAGCAGGACAGCTTACTTCAAAGCCAGCAACGGAGTCTCTCTTTCCTAACAGGATAAAGTCATAAATCATTTTTGAAGTAGTATTTCATGTAGCCTGGGTAAAGTCTTTTTTCTTCTTCTTCTTAAATTCATTTATTTTAATTTATATTGTGAATGTTTTGAATGCATGTTCATACTCAAAACAAATGCATGCCTGGTACCCCAGGAGGTAGAAGAGGGTGTCAGACTCTCGTGGAACTGGATTTACAGATGGTTGTAAAGTGCTATGTGGGTTCTGGGGACCACACCCAAGTCCTCTTCAAGGGCAACGGGTGCACTTAACCACTGAGCAATACCTTCAGACTCCTAGAGAAAAGTCTTATGAGCAAAATATAATGCAACACTGAGAGTGACTACCAAAACTTAGAATGTAATCAGATCAGGAGTGTGGCAGCTAATTGCTTGTAACATACTCTCTTGGTTAGAAGTATGTCAAACTGAAGGGGAGATCACAGAAGGGTACGGCCTATTGGGGCCACTTTGGAATATGCTGGTCAAACCACCAAGCATACAGTACTCAAGAGTTCCAGTGCCCCTGCCAGGTAGTGAAACACTTGACTGTACCTTCCCTCGAGTAAGTATTTGATTCCAAATTGTAGCATAATTACTTCTATAAATACCGACATACTTTTAAGAAAGCAGCCATATCTTGTGTGTTGTCCTTAAATTTTTTTTTTCTGCAATGTCATTTTTTTTCACATGGCAAGTACCAAATAATTGTTGATTGAATGAAGTTTCCCCAAATAATTGACTCAGTTTTTACACATCTCTTTTTCCAGGAAGGCTGGTCATGCCCAGTCCATTCCTACAGAGGTTTCGGGGTGTGCTCTTAAAGTGGGACCAGAAGCCTTGCCTCAGGCTTTTCCCTTATCTTCCCTACAGAAGAGAAGGTGCCCCTGATACAGCTGCCGCCCCAGTGCGACACCCAAGTGCCTACTACTTTAGCTTGACATGCTCCAGAGGCTAAGCTCCGAACCATCCGACAGTGTCCCGCTTCTGAGTGATGCTCTACCTAACCTTTTGCCTGTGATCTTCTCCTGATGCTGAGGGCAGAGCTTCCTGCTAAAGATGACTCCTCCTCATCCTGATGGAATAGCAGCTAGCCTGGAGGCAGCAGGCTGGCTTTCCAGCCCTCAGCAGGGGTTTCCAGTGTGGCTTGCCTTCCCCCGAAGTACTTTGGGTGGGTTTTGTTCAATGCAAAATTGAGTTTTATTCTCCCTAATCAACTGGATGATGATAGAAGTATTTTGGCTTCTGTTTGTTCAGCTCAGAATAAGATAATAAAACAACCCCCTCACATATCATTTTAAATAGCTACTGTTCAGTTTTGGGGGTGGTGGTGTTAAACATGACGTCAAGAAAACATAACCCCACTGTTTTTCCTGGTGCATTATTCCATTTCTGCCCTCTTTCCCCAGTGCTAATTACCTGTTGGAGGAAAAAGCAAGGGGGAGGACTAAGGAAAGAAAAATTCAGGTAAATAGCAAGAAATATTCCTGACTTTAAACTGTGAAAAGTGCCTGACATTGATCCCTTGTGCTTACTGTGATGACAAAGCAAGCCAGATGAGCAGACCTGGAGAATTGACATTAGCAGAATGGCCATTTATGGGTGCCTACTTACTGCTCATTGTGGGAAGGGTGGCTGTCTCTCTGTCAGCTGCTTTCTCTCCCTGACATTCTAAATTTGTTGATACTACAAGGTGACATTGGGCAGGTTTGGGTCCATGTAATGAACGGAGATTTAATGAGTTTTTCTAGGATCTGGGGAACAGCAGTAGTAACTGAGCTTGGCCACAAGAGGCTGTTGCCTAGGGATGGCCAAAGTAACTGGGTCATTGGGAAGCTCTTGAGGGCTACAATGGGTTCGGGAGGGTAAGTATAATTGTCACATGGTTAACTCTTATTCAGAAAACTTTTCCAAGATCTCTCTATCCACACCCCCTGGTGTGTGTGTGTTGATCAGAAGTGGTATAAAGCAGATTGGGGAGATGGCTCATTGGGTAAAATACTGGCCACATAATCATGAAGACCCAAGTCAGTGCTTCCTGCTATAGTTCTCACAGAGAGAGAGAGAGAGAGAGAGAGAGAGAGAGAGAGAGAGAGAGAGGGAGAGGGAGAGGGAGAGGGAGAGGTGGGTCCCTGGAATTTGCTGGCCAACTAGACTATTCTACTTGGTAACCTTCAGGCCAGTGGGAAATCCTGTCTCAAGTGGGTAGTACCTAAGAAATGTCACCTAAAGCTGACCTCTGACCTCTATACTCATTTGTATAGGAGCACACAGCCCCTCTCTCCCTACACATGTGCACACATACATACACACGTGAAGTGACGTGAATTCGGCTTGGTGCTAGAGTACTTGCCTAGCATGTGAAAAGCCATGGATCCTTTCCCCAGCACTGCCAAAATTCAGCAAAGGATGGGCCTCAGAAGTGATGTGAACAATGGCTTCACAGAGAGCATTTTAGGATTGAACAGACTAAGACCCAGGACAGGGCCCTGACATGAGTGTGCCCTCCTTATTGCTGTCAATCAACTTTCAGAACCCTTCACACCTGCTGAACACCTGGAATGGCTTCCACATTCTCCATCTATTCTGTTGCCTCTCCACCTCCGATGTACAGGCTACAGAAACCACAGGCAGTGGGAGGAATGTCCACCAGGCCTAAGGGGGTTCACAGTGCAGTTTTGGAGGTTACTTACATGCAGATACCAATCCCTTAGCACTGTTATTACTCCTCCTGAGGTGGGTCAAGCCCTGCGTGGGCCTGGTTTCAGCCTGTATCTTTTGTGCCTTCTCACCTGCCTTCTGTAGAGCCAACTTGCTTTCTTTTAGCTCAAGTGACCATTTCTTTTTGAGGTAGGGACTCAACGTACATAACCTGATCTATTTTCAAACTTGAGATCCTCCTGCCTCAGCCTTTTTTTGAGGGCTGGTGTTACAGGTGCACAACTACATCTGGTGTGGAGGGTTCTTTCTTTCTTTCTTTCTTTCTTTCTTTCTTTCTTTCTTTCTTTC
>CAJQZJ010032395.1:7833815-7890953 GCA_907164525.1 Lophiomys imhausi | reverse complement strand
TCTTTCTTTCTTTCTTTCTTTCTTTCTTTCTTTCTTTCTTTCTTTCTCAAAACAGAAACACTTTGGAAGGCACAATACTGAGGTTTTGTGGCCTAACAGTGGTAGAATTTGAACACTGATAGATTATGTCTCTGAAAATAGCTGAGGCTAGTGGTTCAGCATAGATGAATTTTCCATCCAGGGGCACGAGGCAATGTCCAGAGACATTTTTGATTGCCACCATAGGGGGAAAATCCTTCTGGCATCTAGTAGGTACAGGGCAGGGCTGCAGCTAAGTATGTGGGAAAGCCCCATATTCTCTTTTAATACAAGGTGCCATAGAAATCAGTGCAGTGAGAAATTACCACAAATTCAATATCTTATAGCACTACAGATTTATTTTTTATGTTTATTGGTGAGAGTCTACATGCAGCTCAAAGGGCTAAATCAGGATGTCCTTAAGCTTCCTTCTTTTGGAGCTCTATAGCAGAATCCAGTCCTTTGGCCTTTCCAACTTCAATAAGTTGTCTATATTCCTTGGGTTGTGATCCCTTGCCTTGTATTCAAAGCCAGTGGTACTGAGTCAAGTGCCTCTCACATTTTGAAGCTCTGCTGTCTCTCCCACCATTGTACCTCTTTTGTGTTCATTTCTCAGGGCCCTAGGACTTTACTGAGTCACTGAGGACCTGTAAGGGAATCTCAGCTTCAAGGACAGCCAATTAGCAACTCTAATTCCATCTGCGAACCTGAATTAACCTTGACCGTGTAGTGTGACACATGCACAGGTCCCAGGGGTTAGGTCACAGGCCATCTAATGTCTGTAGAGTTGTCTTTGTGCCTCCTACCATCCCCACAACAAAATTAGCCAGCCAGCCACAAATGCTGATAGTGCTGAGGCAGAGAAAGCTTGCCCCAGAGAAAGCTCCATAGTTCTAGAAGGCAAGGGCTCCCTTCCATGTGGATAAAAGAGAAAGAAAGACAAGCTGCCTTTAAACAGACTCTCTTGGAGCGTTAATGCCCCAGCACATTTAATCAGTTGGACAATTTGCATCAGAAGCTGCTGCTGGGAGAGGCTTCTGAGGGTCATGTGACATACTGTGTGCTGAGGATGTGAGAACCGCGACTAAATAAATGAAGCCATAGCTTCTGGTAACAAATATATGAAACGGAATATTCATTTTCCCTTCAGTGGGACTCACACATGACAAAGGCGAGGCTTTCTTCACGTTGTTTGTTTTATAGAAAATGCAGCTCCACCGAGGCCTAATGTTAAACTTGCTTCTCTGATCTTAGCGGTTCCAGGATGCACAGGGCCACTGGAGTGTGTTCTTATGATCTCGCCATTTATTTACCTTGATATGAAACTCCAATTACTGTCAATGCTATTTCTTGTTAAATACGGCTGGAGCGCCGGCTTCTGAGAGCGCAGATATGTGTCTGGTTCTCTGGGGCTGGGCTCAGAGGAAACTCGAGGAATATGAGTTGTGGGAATGTGGGTGCAAATTAATTAAATACTGAAGATAACAGTGGTGGTGGGGGAGTTGGAGTTCTTGGGAAAGGCTCTGACTTAGGCAGAGGTGATCTCCAGCACGAAGCTGTTTTTTTCTTCCTGGTCTCGAATAGCACTGGGCACATTTGCATGCATGCGTTTGTGTGTGCAAACACATCTATCTCTCATTCTCTCAAATGGCTCTGGGCTTTGGGGTTGCTTTCTTGTTTCTTCAACACTTAAATCAAATCTTAAGTTATCGGAAATCAGGAAACAGAATAGAACATGTTACTTCCAATGACACCGCAGGAACGAGTCTCCAAGTGACACTTTGGAATTCTCCAGATATATCCCAACTGTCAGACTTAATTATTGGCTTTCTTTGGGTAATCTAACTCTATTTTATTTGTGGTCTATTCTAAAAATACAATCAAAGGACACCTACTGGCTACAAGTGCCTTTGGTTTCGTCTAATAGTGCTGTGAAGGATGGTTTGAATTTAGTGCAGAGGCAGGGAACTATGTGCTGTCGTCAAGAGCATATCACACTTTCAACATCCCCTGCCTGGAGTCCAGCCTGGGCAGGCATGAGGTGGGGGTGAACAGACTGGGTCAGGAGAAGGAAGGGTGGCGGCCAACCTGCAGCAGTGTGTGAACTGAACAGAATGTGATGCGATTATTTTTGGCTCAAGCAGAAGAAACATGTTTTGTTTGTTTGTCTCCTGGTTTTTGTGTTCCTGTGTTTTGTCACAGACAGCTCAGAGGTCTGCTCTGGGTGAGGAAAAGAGTGAGTGACTACATTATGGCTGCTGTCGTAGTGGGGAAATAGTTCTGCTGTTGTATAGAAACATGCTCTGGGCACAGGCCTCGGAGAACAATCCTTCTGGAGGTATGAAGCGTGTGCCTGCAGCAGCTAAGCTGTGCTTCATAACCCAGAACTCAGACATGATTGGATTTGGATAGTCAGCTAAGTGCTGCCCGTGTGTTTAGAGAGTAGCTCCACAGGCTGTGCTGTCATTTTGCTGGGGAGGAGACAGGAGCAATGCATCTTTAGGGAGACTGGCAATATATTCTCTGCTTTATCTAAAGAAACTATCTCCTGAGTGATACTAATTAGCACATACTGTTGTAATATATCAAAAGCCCAAAGACAGCCCAAAACTCAGTTGTGAAATGGTAGAAAAGACTTTAAAGCAGAAAGCAAGTGAAACAATGTAAAATCCAGAACAAACAAAACACAAATCGCCATAATTCCTAAACAGTCAAGTATTGTGCAAAGTGGTGGTTTCAAGCATTGGCAGCCCATAGAAAGTTGTGGAAACCTTGTTAAAACACAAATCTCTGGACTTTATCTTATTGTGAGGGTAATCTTGACTGTCAATTTGATGGGTTTTAAAGTCACCAAGGAAACAAATCTTTGAGGAAGACTCTGGATTAGTTTAAATGGAGGTGGGATGGCCCACCCTGAATGTGGGTGGCACCATTTCATGGGTTGGGGTTCTAGAATGCATAAAAGGGAGAAAACACCTGCATTCATTGAACTCTGTCTGCTTCCTGGCTGCAGATGCAGTAGGGTGAGCTGCCTCCCAATCCTGATCCCAAGCTTTCTCCACCACAAAGGACTGCGTGCCTTTGAAAGGTAAACCAAAATAAACCCTGACTTCCCTCACTTGCTTCTTGTCAGGCATTCAGCTATGGACACAGGAAAAACAACTAAAACACTTTGAAATTTCTGACACAGTGCTCTTGGGAGGGGTCCTCGAGGATTCCGATCAGGTACGTGCACATAAAAAAAGTGAAATAAAATATTTTAATGCAATTTTTGATTCTGTGGGTCTCATTGCAGGTTGGAGGTTCCCCTGGTGGGATTGGACTGTACTGTGAGTGGCAAGAGCTGGGGGAAATTACCTGAAGTCAAACAACCGGGTAGAGGAGGCCACATTCTGTCTTGAGATCCACCACCACCCATTATACCACTGGTTCTAAACATCCCTGATGAGGAGCAACAGTAGCCACAGGGAGCTCACTAGACATGCACACTTGAGGGGTTCTCCCCAGAGCCACTGTGTCAGAAATTTCAAAGCGTTTTAGTTGCTTTTCCTGTTGCCATAACCGAATGTCAGGAAGTGAGGGTTTATTTTGGCTTACACTTCAAGGGCCCACAGTTATTTGTGGTGGAGAAGGCTTGGGATCAGAATTGGGAGGCAGCTCACCCTACTGCATCTGCAGCAAGGAAGCAGAGATCAACAAATGCAGGTGTTTTCTCCTTTCTATTCAGTCTAGGACCCCAACCCATGAAATGGTGCCACCCACATTCAGGAGGGGCCATCCTGACTCCATTTAAACTAATCTAGAATCTTCCTCAAAGACATGCCTAGAGATTTGTTCCCATCCTGATGTTAAAACCCGTCAGATTCAGCCTGCCTCTGCCAAGACAGGGTAGGCAAGTCCTTCATAATTCCTGCTTTACAACTAATGCCTGTCAGAGTTACTGGGCCAAAAGGCTGAAGATAGATGCTCCAACATTATAGAGAGAAATTGAGGATGGTCCAGGTAGCCAGTTGTCTGTCATTTCTTAGTTTTGGAAGCTGCTGGCTCTGCACTTCCTGTTTATTCAGATATATTTATCCTTCTTGGGTCTCTGATGTGGTTGAAGACCAGATAGTTATAGTCTCACAGTTAAATTTTAAGTTGTTTAGGAATTAAAAGGACGTTCTAGGTCTAAGAAGATGTCTTTAAGTTGGTAATGCAAGTTAGGATGGCAAGTGAGTTAGGTATAAAACTTTAAACTCATCAAGATAGATAGAATATTAAAATCAGTTGCCAAATACTTATGGACTGGACAACATTGCGAATGTATGTTATAACTTATAATTTTCATATTTGTGACCTAATTGTTCTTATTGTTTTGTATTGTATTGATTGCTATAAGAAAAAGAGCCTTTTATTGGAATAAAAGGGGGAGCTGTTGGGGGGGAAAGATGCACTTTAAATAAAAAATAAAAGCAGATAGGAGGGTGAGGGGGAAGAGGGAAGGAGGGTGGGAGCAGGAGAGGGAGGAGGGAGGGGACTGTGATTAAGATGTAACTTGTAGAAATAAATAAATGTTGAAAAAAAGAACAGTTTCATGCTATATATTGTAATAAACTTCAGGAATTAACAACCCATCAGACTGACAGTCAAGATTGTATGTAATGATTTTATTTTCCACTTTTGATTTCAAGGTTTCTCATTCCCCAAAATGCAAATGACTGTTGTTAGGGTTAAGGACAATGAACTTTTATCCACTCATGTGGCATATGCTTGAGAATGTATGGAGAAATTCTGAAGCAAATTAGTGTTCTGTGGCAAGACGTGAACATCTTAAGGAACTAGAGGAGGCTTTAAGTTAATCAGGCTTCAGTGTAGGGCACTGGACGCATGTTTTCTCCACTTTCCAATTCAATTCTGAAGTTGTTTTCAGAATTATTTATATTTATTATTTATATTGTTTTCTTCCACCATCAGCCAGAAAAGCCGGTAAGCCTTACAAAGAGTTCTTTGCAACAAAGCTTTGTGGTTCTTCCTGGGGAGCTCCAGAACTTGAACTTCTGAGGATATGGTCCATCTCAGTAGGGCCCTGAAAGCCTCTCCATTTGTTCCTGAATTCTGGCTCCAAAGGTGAAAACCCTGATTTGTGGAGATTCCTCCTGGCCCTATCATTAGTGGTCTTTAGTCTGGTTTGCATGTACCCTGGGATGATTTATCATCTTTGTTAAACCCCAATTTCCTAGCCCTTAAATTTTCTTACCTCTGTCTCATTGTAGTGGGGAGCAAATAAAACATGCAGAGATGCCCTAGTAACAATTGCCTTGAGTTCCCCTTGCTGTGTGGATAGATTCCTGAGTACAAGACTGGAACTGGCTTCAGAGAACACTGGCCTACCATGGTGTCTGAGGTCTGCTAACTCCCCAACACCAATTTACAGGGTTCTGTTGAGGACACCCATAAAGGTTGGGTGTTTATTCACACAGAGAGGCCTGTGCTGTTTCAAGTTTCCTTCATGCTTCTGAGAGAAACCCATGATGAGGGCACTGTGGAACCTTGAAGAACATCTTGCCTGCTTGGTTAGATGCATAGTGACTCTCATCCACAAGGCCTGGCTGCAGCTTAAGTGACCCAGCAGATGGAACTATCAGGAGAGGAAGCTGAGCCTGTCTTTTTCTTTCTCCAGAAGCTCCTCAAAAACGCAAGAGACTTGGGCCTAGAGGCATTAGCAGATGTGGCTGCTGTGTCACATATGCATCAGTAGGTGGCAGAGAGGAGAGAGAGAGGCTATGTCTGCTTTCAGTGTTTTTACCTATGAACATCTGAATGAATAGCAGCCTAACATTCCTGGGGGGGGGGGAAGAGCAAGCCAGTTATCAACACCACTTCTGCGACATGGGGCCTGGAAGGGGAGCTAGCCTGTGTTGACCACCAGGCCAGAACCAGGCAAGCACCAGATGGGCTCCCAGGACAGGAAGCAAGCCAGAGAGAGACTAGGGGAGCCCTGCCTGGTCCTGGATGTGGGGGTTGTGGGTGAGCCAGCCCTGAGGGAATGAGTGTGGGAGAGCCAACCTTGCCTTTTGTCTGCTTTGTGGTGTTGGTGAGGGAGATCCCATTTATTCTCTTGCTTTTGCCACAGGTAGTAGGTAGGAGAATTGGCCTTGATGGAGTCATGAAAACAGGATTGCTGATCCAACTCCTTACCTGCTGCAGCACTTAGGAGAGCAGGCCCTGCAAATGGGGGTTGCAGGCCCAGAGCCAGGGCTTTGAGTTGGCCCACCCCTTGGATGAACTACTGGAGTGCATGAAGAGGCCAGTTCCACAGACCCAAAACTACACCATGACACAGGGCAGTAACACATATCTAAGAGGAGTTCCAGTGAGGTTCTAGTATTTGACAAAGTAGCAGAAGCCAGTGGCCTCATACCAAACCAAGGAGTCATTATAATGAACATTTGCAAGCAAAAAGGTGTGGACAAAAGGGAATATTGTGGGACACACTGAGACACATTACAGATTCTACAATGAGATTTTGTTTTTCTTAATGTAGTGAGAGGTTGGAAAGGTGAAGGGAGGGTCTGAGGGGAGGTGGAAGAGAAGAGGGAACAGGGTGCATGATATGAAATTCACAAAATGAAAACGAAAACAAATCCAAGAGATGGCCAGGAAGTTTCTACTTGCTTCTGCAGATACACAAACAAATAAGCAAACCGAGCGTTTGAAGCAACCAGCTGAGTCAGCCCATCTTCTTCTGTAATGGACTAATTTCCACCATGGCTGTGTTGGCTGACTCCTGTCTTTTTGTGTAAGTTCTCAGCTTGCCATTTCCCCCTTTGGCTTAGTCTACCTTTCAGAATAAGAAAATAAGAAGCCACGTTTTCTTCTTGTGACCTCTCCTCATTGTTCATTTGCCCTTGCTCCTTTTCTGACTTAGATTCTGATCTTTTTTTTTTTTTTAATTTGAGATGGGGCCTCACTGGGCATGGTGGTGGCACACGTCTTTAATCCCA
Organism: Lophiomys imhausi; assembly: GCA_907164525.1. NCBI lineage: Eukaryota > Metazoa > Chordata > Mammalia > Rodentia > Muridae > Lophiomys > Lophiomys imhausi. The sequence continues at coordinate 7,883,949 of CAJQZJ010032395.1, read as the reverse complement.
GCACTTGGGAGGCAGAGGCAGGTGGATCTCTATGAGTTCAAGGTGGCCAACATGGTCTACAAAGTGAGTCCAGGACAGTAAAGGATACACAGAGAAACCTTTTCTCAAAAAAAACCTTAAAAGAAAGAAAGAAAGAAAGAGATTGGGCCTCATGTAGCCCAGGCTATCCTCCAATGCCTGATCTTTCTGCCCTTAGGTCCAGAATACTAGGATTATCAGCATATGCCTCCATAGCTGGCCCCATCTGTGATTTTTAACACAGCTCCATTCTCCCTTGCTTTAAAGGCTGCAAAAGAAAAACGAGCTTAAATACAGTCCCTCAGAGGTCAGAGTTAGTGTGTTTGATTGGTTCTGTGTTTGTTGTAGTAGGCTGGACCAGAGCTGAGAACAATGAGTCAAAAGGCTAGGCATGACACACCTGCTTTACTGATGTAGACAGGCAAGGGTGCCCCATGTCTCCAACACACCAACATATCATAAAGAAGTGAGAGCTTTTCCTCTGTGGTAGGCAGCAGGAGTCACTCTTGGAGGCTCTGCAAAGATGTTTTAAGCCACCTAATGCCTAATAATAAATCACTTTGTGTTGAAACCAGCTAGAGTAGTTTCTGCTGGCTGCAGCTGGATCCTGACTGAGGTACTGACTGGATGGACACTTGCCATCTTCCCTGAGCTCGCCAGCTTCCTTCCGCGTGTTCTTTGCCAGCCTGAAAAGCTCACCACTAGAGTCTGTGAATGTGTAACCCAGGTCTGACATGGTATCTGATCTGCTTTCCCTGCCTGATTCATCCTGGCACAGTTCCTGGTACGAATGTGGCTGCTGCCAGTGCCAATCAAGGCAAATCCTATGGCTTGGGCAGACAAAGAAAGTGACAAGATTAAGCTTGTGCTGTGTGACTTTCACTGGGAAGATGAACACACATCTATCTGTTCACCAGTGACAGACCAAAGAAGCAACTCCACCTCAATCTAGCCTAGTGAACGAACCAGTGAATTTCCTGGGGTTATTCACAGGACTATGGATGAGGGGTTGCTTATAGGGGCATAGATACCTCAAAGATAGCTGCACCACCAAAAAGCCCACTCCAGCATGGGTGAGAACTCATGAATGGTATATCCAATGGGTCTGGTCAGAGTCTCCTTTTGCCTGCTTGTTCACTGCTGTTAGAGCCTTGGAGGCAGGCTTGTGAATCTGTTCCTTCCTGAGTTTCTCGACCCTTGAAAATGCTGCTAGCTTCTAGAGGAGTGGTTCTCAACCTCCCTAATGCTTCGACCGTTTAATACAGCTCCTCTTGTTGTGGTGACCCCCAACCGCAAAATTATTTTTCATTGTTACTTCATAACTCAAATTTTACTACTTTTATAAATTGTAATGCAAATTTCTGTGTTTTTCAATGGTCTCAGGTGAGCCCTGTGAAAGGGTCATTTGACCCCCAAAGGGGTAGCAACCTACAGGTTGAAAAGTGCTGCTCTAGAGTCTTGTGGGCCTCCCTCCTTCCTGCAGGAAGGAATGTTTCAGGAGGAAGAAATGGCTACACGGTAGCCTGGGATATGAAAGGGCAAGTGACAAAAGAGTTTCTACAGCTTCATGGTGTCATCTTGTTCCATGTTTGGAGTCCCATAGTTTTGGAGACTCCCACCATGTCCTATTCAGTGAGTGTCCTGACCTTTTAGTATACATGAAGTTATTCTTATTTACTTGACAATTAACATCACTATAGTGCCAATGCTGTGGAGTCTGAGACAGAGGATTGCTGAGACCTGCCTGGGCATCTTGTGTTTCCCCCCTGGAGGGGCCTGTGCTGAGGAAATGGCTCATTAGTTAAGAGCACTTGGTGTTCTGTAAAGGATCAGAGTTCAGTTCTTGGCTCTCAAGTCTGTCAGCTCAAACCAATTGTACCACCAACTCCAGAGGATCCAACACCCTCTTCTGGCTTCTGTGGGCACTACGTTCACATTCATAATCTGTCCCTCACTGCATGTACACACAATGAAAAAGGAAGATGTTACTTTTTAAATGACTGAGAAAGTTACTTTTCAATTCCAAGACTGCTATTTATGCGGTTTTCTGGGAGTTATAAATAATATTGCTCAGGGAATCCTTTCAGGCAAATTGAACATCTGTGCAGAAGACAAGAAACCTTTGTAAATGAAATATGCGCACTTTGGGAATCAGATGTGTTAAAGGACTCTAGAGTCACACTGACTCCACACCCACTTGAAGTTTGGTGTTATGGATTAATTTCTGAGCCATTGAAGGCAGACCATCTTAGAGAAGGCAGATGGATTTACTCTGTACTTGCTAAGAAGGTCCAGGAGTCAGGAAATGGCTATGTGCATGGTGAGGAAAAGTGGTTGAGAGGCCAGACTGCCTTTATTCTTTCAGTATGTGATGGACTCATGGGTATCCATCCCTAGGAAGCCTTTCCTGTTCCATCACATTGCTGTGTAATGGGCCAGAGCACCAGAAAAAGTTCAGGTGTCTCTCAAAGCCCGCACAGTGGAAAAGGTTGCCAAGTGACACATCTTGGATAGAGAAGGTGCTTGACATGTGCATATGCACACACACATACATATACACATACACACACACACACACACACACACACACACACGCACACCAAATGAGCATTACTTCTTTTAAAGCACAATTATCTTTGCCTTTGACCACAATCCTTTCCTGGAAACTATTGTAAAACAGACACATTTTCCCATAAGAACAATGCCATAATTGGGCATTGCAATCTTGACCAAGAGCTTACTATTAAATAACCATGGATATGACAAAAATATCTCATAAAAGCAAAGATGCAAGAGCTATAAACCTTTATTATAATTTTAAAGAATAAAAATGTGCTCTGTCATATAAATGGGCTTGAATATACCATGTACATTGATTATATAAGAAATCTCAATGAACTACAAAATCCACATAATATAAAAAACATGAGTGTAGTACATCATAAATTTGACTCAAAATTAATATTTGAACTATAAACATTAAACATTTAATTAAGCATCATTTCTCTCACTTTCTTGGAAGCAGGGAGAACATTTTAATAAAATTGTTTGAATGGCCAGTTTCTTGAGAAAGTGTCAGCCAAATGCGTACCTCTTATCTCAGTGAATTTCCCATCAAGTGGCATCCCAGAAAGCATCTCTCTCTCGACACAGTAGACCGTGAATACACACACCTATCACCATTAACTTCTGCGGTTCAGTCCACTAAATCGGGGGTGAGGTGGTATGGATATTGTCATGAAGATGACAGAGATTTCCTATGGAATGCTGGGTGAATCCTAAGAGGTAAGAATAGGAACTGTGTCCCTATAGCTTTGAGACTTGAACGTGATGTCAATTCTAGTATATTCCATAGAAAACACATTTTGTATGTATCTGGTATTCAGTGCTTGGTGCCTTAGAGAGAGCATCTATGCCTCCAGTAACCATGAGGTGCTTTTCAGATTTCTTTTATACAATCTAGTTCAAGGACCTCAATAGATCTGCCACCATTTTCGTAGTAAAGTAACATTTTGAAAATTTACTAAAAACAACACACTAGTTGAGCACTACCTCTGCATGATTTTTTTTGTTTTTAGGCTATAGGTCCAATGGAATTGCAATGCTGTGTCATTTACAATGTGTTCCCGAAATAGACTCATATAAAAATAGAAGGAAGTGTTTACCATTGAATCCATGATTACCTGCCTATATCAGATAAGTAACATACTCAGGTAATATGCATCAACTACCAAGGGCATGCCTGTTGTTGTTTGAATAGTTATTCTGTTTCGTATATAAGAATACATCATGAAGACAGAAGTGTACAATCAACTGATGTTCCATAGGCATTACCTTGCTCAAATACAAGATGCAAAGGGATATTTGAAGATGTTAATATTCTCAAGATACAGCTGAGCAAATATTCTATTCACTACAATGGACAGTTTGAATTACTTAAAAGTAGCTGGCTTTTATGGTCAATTGGCTATAGCTGTGTTACTGGTAATAAACTGTAAATCTTAGCATAGTGTCATTCAGATCAGCTGGGATGATACTTTAAGGAAAAGAGAAAATGTAAGAATTTATAAAGCATGCCAATTTCATTGTAAGTGTTATTAATAAATTAGCAAGGAAGGGGGAGCCAAATGATGAATTGCTGGAATTCATTAAGTTCAGGATGACTTTCTCTGTACTTGTGCCAATTATTTTGAAGGTGGAGTGCTAGCAGGACACACTCACACCCAAAGCCAAGATAGGAAAGGGGCAAGCTGCCAGTGGGACACCACGGCCGTCTGTGGCTGCTGTCCAGGAATTACAATCCTTAAAGACTAACTGAAAATGAACTTGACTCATTTCCTGGAATGTTCACATTGCATCCTTGTTGCTAAGTGGAGACTGAGTGCCTGGGTTATTATTACTTGTGGAACTTAGAGCAAATTAGTATCTTGTATAAGCCTTGATTTTCCCCTCTGTAGTTAAATGGGGCCGACTCAGTTCATATTAAATTGTCAAAAATGTGCTCCCCAAAGTGTTTATAGCATTTTATGCATTACTTATTACTGTATATTAACTGTAGCATAATCAATACAACAATTATTACCTTATATACTTACACAGTAACCATCTTGTGTTGTTATGGAAATAACAAGACTCGTGTAGCTTAAACAGGATTTATTTCTTCCAGTTTTGGAGTGTGAGAAGCTCCAAGTTAAGGTATGAGCAGATTTAGTCCATGGTGAGCCCCTTTTCTAGCTCTCAAAAGGTGCCACCATTTTTTAAAAATTAATAGAATTTTCAGATGACTGTCCTCTCTCTGTGTCCTCATACAGCAGAGAGAAGGTGCTGCTTCCTTTTCTTGTAGAGATACCAAACCCAGAATGGAGCTCCTGCCTCACAACCTCAGGAAACTCAGGACTATCAGAAGACCTCATTTCCTAATACTTTCATATTGGCGGTTGAGACTCCAATACAGGAATTTGGAGGAGAAATGAACATTCCATAACATAAATAACACATTAAATAATCAAAATAATAAGGCTAATTCACAGTAGTTATTATTAGTAAATACATTTGGGGACTGTGTTGAGATCTGCAATCAAATGAGTTAACAGTACAACTTTAGAGTAATTGACAGATCCCCACCCCCACCCCAGAGAGATAGCAAGTCAGCTTGCTGTTCATCTAAGAGCTATCAGATGGGGTATTTGGAGTGGCCTTGGATTGTGTTTGAAAACCCAAAATCTTTGCAGTTTGTACCCTCTTGGTGAAGTGTAAATTGTCCTTAAAAGGACTTAATGATAGGAATATCTCAAAGATATCACTTCAAGTTGACTCTCAGTTTCACCAGAACCAGAAATCTGATCATGACCCTGGGACTGCTAGTTTACTCATATAGTCTCTATACAGGAACATGTTAGTTTCAGCTGGAGATTAACCATGGGCTGAACGACAGACTCCCAGTGAACATTCTAGAAATATAAGAAATTCCAATACTAAGCTCAGTTTGTGTCCCATGACCCTGGTCTTAATTAAGGTTTCTATTGATTGCTGTGTTTAAAACACCGTGACCAACAGCAACTTGGGGAGGAAGGGGTTTACTTTGCTTATACTTCCAAATCATAGTACATCATTGAAGGAAGTCAGACAGGAACTGAGGTGGAAGCCATTGACTTGGGCTCTCTCAAAACGGTCTCAATCAAGAAAATGTGCCGTGAGCTTGTCCACAGGCCAGTCTGGTGAGGTCATTTTATCAACTGAGGCTCCCTCTTCTGAAATGACTTCAGCTTGTGTTAAATGGACAACTATGAACAAGAACAAAGTTATTTGATTTCTTTGATCCATGCTAGAGAGGCTGATTTAAGGGAAAGGACAAGGTATATTTCTCCTCACAAAAGTGAGTGTTGTTGAGTGAATGGATAGATATTGGGCGTCCCCATGTAGATTTGTCTAGGAGAATACTGATGCTTTTTTCCCCCCCAGCAGTGTTTGGAGGAGAGAAGGAAACTTCAAGATCCCAAATAGAGGAATGTTGGCCAGAAAGGATGATGGGAACAGGTGGATTAGTTAGAGCATCAGGATCTGGCCTCTCTACAGCTTTCACGGTCATCAGTAATTCAACCTCCATTTCCTGATTGGTGGTTCCTGGGGGAGGGTAGGGAGGGGGAGTCTTTCCTTGTTGATAAAGTTTAATGTCAAGTGCAGAGTGATTTCTTTACCTCCGGGCTTCCCCTCACCAACTTAGAGGTGGCGGCTGTTTTTCTGTCAGACACAAGCCTCACTTAATGACTGTGTAGTTTATTACCCAGTAGGTCATATCCTGTATATTTTAAGAACAAACACCTCAGAGACTGTGACTTGGTGGAAGGAGATGACATGTGTCACTGCTGTTATTTTCACCACAGCCCGGTAGAAAAACTAATTACCTTTTCATCTGGGCAAATGCAGAGGTCAGTTTACCGCCAGTGTATCACCACATGGCAGGGAACAGGGGTAATTAGGTGGGATGTGTAACCTGGATATTCTGTGGATCTCATTACATCTTATTTAGAAAGGCTATAATTTGATTGGTGGAAAATTAAGGCATCTTCTCATGGGTCATTTTATCTTTCTGCAATAATAATTCTTGGCTTGATTAAAAATTGATCCAGTGTCTTGAAGTGAATTTATTATTGCTGCAATCTATCACCGCCGGACAGATAATCTGGTTCCCATCTTTATCTGATTTGAAAAATCTGTCACTTATTATGTGTTGTTTTTTTTTTCAATCATTTAAATTGATAGCATTCTAGGAAGGCATTTACAACCTCAGGTTTCTTGGAGAAACACTCACAGAGTATGTGAGAGCATCCTTTTATGGTAAAGGACTGGATAATCTGTCAATTTTAATAAATCGATTTTGAATTGGTCTAAAGCAACATTTTCACTATTAAAACTAATCAGGCCCCATTTTGGGGAGAGAGAATGATTAGGGGGATAGCAGGAAGGCAGATAAGACTCTCCTCCCTCTCTGTGCCTCCTTTTGTTAAACCAAAGGATTTTAACTTTTAAAATAGATTCCAAGTCTACGAGACTTCCTTCTGAACCTCAAGGAACCTACCAAAATATGTTTAATGACCATTATATACCAGTCCCTAGGCTGAGAAACCATTTGAGTTAATTCAGGCATTCAAAGAAGCAAAATAGATTTAATTATTCTCATTTTTAGGTCCGCTCTGTGCATAGTGCTAATCCAAACAGAGATTATGAAACTTGAAAAGATCAAATGCATTTTGACTTCCTTTTTAATAGTAGCTGCCTCCTAGTAGGTGTTCTAGATTCTTTCTGTGTATTAACTACTTCATTAGGCACATCCCCAGTGCCTATGGGGAGAGTTAGAATGGGCAAGGGATCTCCTGAGGCAGTGGTGGTGGGCAGCATCACTAGGTTGAAATGCCAGTGCTCTGGACTCCAGAGTATGTTTGGCACCTCAGCTACTGCCCTGCTTCAGAGTGATCATTCTGAGGACATATAGACAGAAGTGCAAAGCCAGCAACCCCAACAAAGCAGTTAATAAATATTCATTAGGGGTTGATACAATTGAGCACTTGTGAAATACATAAAAGACTGTGACAAGAGATTTTTCTTTAACGAGTAAGATGCAAACAAAGAAAATAAATGAACGGAAATGATAAAAGATAGCAGCGCAACACCATCCTACAGGACACCTTTATTCCAAACTGATAATAGATGGCTGGGGACCCAGGGACTCAGAAACTGGTTCATCTATGCACACCCTTGAAAAATCCAGTTTTAGCGAGAGCCGTGCTAAGCTAGCCTACCCAGAACCCTATGCTCCATATCTGATCACTGTGACATCACACATACATTTTCATCCCTTGCTCCACGGTGATGTCTGGTCACCCTGCCCTGTCTTTACAAGTTTCCTAACAGGCAAGTTGAGCCAGGCTTCCCTCCAACCCCTCATGGTTCCTCTTAGTCATTCAGAGGGACCACCTCCATCCCTTGCTTCTTGAATATTTAATCCACCTTCCCACTTTGTGTGCTGAATTGAGCCCTATTCTCCACTGAGACAGTTTTTGCCTTTGGTAACAGTCCTGAGTGTGCGATGTTCTTCTTTTATTTATTTATTTTTTCTTTTCCTCATTTTATCTCGGATAGTATTGAAAGTAAAAATCTGGAAGGAGGAGAGGAAAGAAATGACTTTCTAGATGGGAATGGTGTGAAAATACAAGGAACTGGAGAAGAGTCGGAGGGTTTGAGAAACAAATGCCTTTGACAAGGGACCAGCAGGATGGAAGGAGGTCAGTTGATCATTTTCAGACAGACATGGGAACTGTAAGTACAAAATAAAAGGAGTTCATTGTAGGCTGGCAGCTGCGGCCTGTGAAGAGGAGGGCATGCGCAAAGCGGACCTTAGGGAGCCTAGCTGGTTGGCCCAGGTCAGGCTGTAGGGCAGAGAGACTGCTGAACGCAGGGATGCCCACTGACCATCTGGTGAGGCAAAGCCCTCAGCGCTGGGAAAAGGTGGCTAGTTAGCCTTCAGAGGCAGGAAACGCAAACTGCTGCCGTTTGGTCTTACATGGTGGATTGGGAAACGGGGTTCCTACACGCTCCCTCAGCCTGTTCCGGATCCTCACCTGTCTCTTCTCCATCGCCTCCCATCTGACACTTCTCCCTCAGCTCTGGTCGGGTTGCCTCCTCACCTAGCTCTATTGCAGTCTGGAGACTTGGCATTCCTTTTCTGGTTACTTCCCTGGGGGGCATTTCCATCAGGGCCTGCCTCCACCTGTTACTCTGGATGCTTTATGACTGATAACTTACCACCCGATTGGTCTTTATTGCGGTGGACCCCTACCCCCTTAAGCCTAGGGACTGTGAGGACATAGGCACCATGGAAGTAGATCAGAGATGTGACACTATGTATTTTGCGTGGCCGTAGGAGAAGGACAGCTGCCACAAATGAGAAATCGCTTTTTGAAGAGGGTGTGGTGACAGACTCCTGAAGCTCTTGGGAAGCTAAGGGTTGTTCTTAAGCTAAGGAGGATTGTTCGAAGCTGCATTATAAGTTCCATGTCAGTCTGTCTGGGTTACAAAGTGAGCCACTTCCTCAACAGACTGACTAATAGAAAAATGGAGGGTCTGGAGGGTTGGGCTCAATCGTTCAGAACACTTGTTGCTCTTGCAGAGGACCCAGGTTTGGTTCTCCGGGTACACACAGAGGGTCACAACCCCGTGTAACTCCAGTTCTAGAGGATCCAATGCCCCCTTCTGACATCTGTGGACCCCAGGCATGCATGTAGTACATGGACATACATGCAAACAAGACATTTACACATATAACATAAAAATAAGTCTGAAAGAAAAATTAAAAGAGAAAAAGTATTCATTTATTTATTTTTGAGTTTTTGAGATAAGGTTTCTTTGTGTAGCCCTTGGCTGTCCTGTAGCTAACCCTGTAGATCAGGATGGCCTCGAACTCAGAGATCCTGCTTCTGCCTCCTGAGTGCTAGGATTAAAGGTGTATCACAATGCCTGGCTTGAAACAGAACTTTTAAATTAAAAAGTTGGGTCACCTTTATAATCTTAGATACTAGAGCTGTGTAATGTATACGTTCATCTGACTTACAGTTTTTATTTTAGACAGAAACTGAAGAATAAGTTTCATCGTTCAATTAACAAATCATTACTGAGAACCTAAGATTCCCATAAACATAAGTTCTAAATTCTATATCTTTTGTTTCTATATAATAAAAAAGTACAACCAACCCCTTTCTAGTTTTTAAAAATTAGAAGTTGTGTAGAATTTTGCAGATATGTTGTATTTTTACATATGTTCACTCAATTCTGAGGCTAACTCTATTGGAGAGGCACTTGCTTGGTGTCCCACCAATCTATGTACATGGTGAAACTTGAGGACAGAACCATGCCTTTGGGCCAGCCTCACAGCTCTTTTTTTAATCACAGGACAGCTCTCACCATAATTAAGCGCTCTCAGTGTGTGGGTTCTCACACTGCTTAAGGTGTGGTCAGCTTCCTTGGTTGGGTTAAGCCTCTGGAAGGCTTTTAGTACCAGTCACGAGGAAGGCTGCAGGGATAAACTGGGGCATGCTGCTGATGAGTATATGGTTATCTGGGTGCACCAGGACCGCAAAGTCAGCTCAGCTCTCATTGTCTGCTCACACATAGCCTCCAAGCTGCTGTGAAGCATGGAGGTATCAGGTGGGCCCAGAAAAGGGCTTAGATGGATTGTGAGCTGGCCAGTGGGCAGGGGCAGGCATGACCTCTGGGAAGCTGGGAAGCTTTGCTTTTTTGTTTTCTTCCTGCTGTGTCCCTTAGCTAGTTACGCTGTATTTCCTTTGTCTTAGCCTTTCGATCACTCCCTTCCACAACCTGTAGTTACTGTTTTTTGGCCCCATGACCTTCCTTCCTGGCAGGTTGCTCAGTTGATAAGTAGATGTGTGTATTGGGATTGGAGCTCCTAAGAGGGCATTCATGTTATAGTGGATGGTATTCGGAACTGGGTTCTGGAGCCTCAAGAGGCACAGCACGTCGTCGTAACTCCACAGCCTTTCATTTGGTCCTGACTCCCTGGAAAGTCCCTGAAGTTGTATAGGAAGAATTTCGAGAAATTGCCCAGCCCCATCCTATTAATGTGCAGTCAAGTAATGCCTTCCCCAAGTCTGCTGTTTTATCCAATCCAAGGCACTCCTCACAAACCATTATTTGGGTTTATTATTCATGTTATATAGGTGGAGGGGATTTTAATTTCCCTTCCGTAATGGGGAACTGACGCTTACTGACTCTACACAGGGCCGTAGGAAATGTCAGCCTTACTCTAGGTTTCCCAACTTGAGGCAGGCACACTGTCCAAAAATAACCGATTTCTCTCCTGATTTTCATTAGTATTTTAGAAACTTGGATTTTAATTGGCTGAGCCAAGGTGGCAAGAGAGGCTGACTCTTGTCCATCCACGTTAGTTTCTTAGTAATGCTGAAAGCAAGGACAAGGGCAACAGATCACCTTTAAGCAACTCCCACTCAAAAGTCTTGTGTATTTTCCACCATTTCAATGGAATCCATTAGCAACTAACTTGAGCCCCAGGTGACCTAAGGTCTCATAACATGCCAATCATTAAAACAGAAAAAACAAAAAACAACAACAACAAAAAACCCAACTACTTATACCTGAAAGAAAGCCTTTTACAAAACAAAGAGTGTGTACCTTCTTTCATCTGAGCCCAGCAGTTACACATGACAGTGGCACCGAATATAAATGGCTCTATTCCTTCAGCTGCCCCCAAGAAAGAAGGAGAGAAAATTGTGCAAGCTACTTAATGAGGTGTGTGTAAGAGGGATGGTTAGCAATTTGTCTTTAACAATCTTGTTATATGGCAAGAAGGTCTACGGGGAAAAGAGAAAGAAAGAGACTGGGAGTCAGTGCTCTATTTTCTAGCAATCCTCAAGAGAAAGGGGCTAGAGACACAGAGATTCACTAAGCAAATGTTTTCTCTCTGGCAGCAAATGCAGTGTAGTGCTGGAAGGAGGAGCACTAGGCAATGTGAACAGTGGAAGGATATAAATCCGGGTTTAACCAAGATTTCACCTCAGCGGTAGTAAGAGTTAGAGGGCGAGGTTGCATCTTGTTCAGCCTTCCCCAGAATCATCTCCTGTAATACGGGAGGCATTTTGTGGCATTTGTGGAAGCTCCAATGAACGAAGAGAAGTACTCAGGGTTATTTGATCTACTGATAGCAAGGGAAAGGTAGGGCATCTAGACAACTACTCAAGTACCCAGTAAAGTTCATGTGAGGACAAATTTTTAAATTTTTTTGAGATAGGGTTTCTTTATGTAGCCCTGACTGTCCTGGAATTTGCTATGTAGACCAGGCTGGCCTCCAACTCACAGAGATCCTCTTGCCTGTGCCTCTGCCTCTGGAGTGTTGGGAGTAAAAGGTGTGTGCCAGCAGGCCTGATGACAAATATTTTAATGGTAGCCTCTAGTGCCTCACCTGTGGTGAACTTCTGTCTCTTAATATGGACAAGTATTTAATTGGCCTTTTGTGGAAGGAGAGGGTCCCTTTCCATAGGGACCCTGATATTGGGGACACATTTAGATGGCAGTCAGCCCCAGAGCCTCTTTGTTGCGTTTCTTCTTTGCCTCTTTAGTTGCATTAAAGTTTGTCAGGCTTTGTGCAATCACTAATGTAGCTAATTCAGAAAGGATCCGTGAGCAAGCACTATCTGCTCTAGGTGTGGTGGGGCACAGGAGGATGCTTATGATGGTCAGTGTTAGTCCACTGCTTCGGTTCCAGTGAGAGGAAGACAGCCACACCAGTGAAGTCGCTCAGGGAGCTCTTCCCTTGCTTCACAATCACCCTTGCTTTTCTGGGCTGTGCAGATATCAATGACAATATGTTCCATCAAAGCGAAGATGCCCATGTGTTATAAAAGGCACTGTTATTTTACGTATCACTCTCATGACAAAGTATCCATGGCGAGTGTCTAACAGAAGGCCCCAGGTAAAGACAGGATATCGACAGGAAGCACAGCGATGAAGGGGTCAAGGGAAGCTCTCCAGAAGGACCAGAAAAGTAATCTATATGTCTCCCCTATGAATTTCTAAAGGCAAGAAAGGACAAAAATCTGTGACTCCAAGTCGTAGGCTGGTACAGACTTGCCTAGGCCCCAGGGCTGGATTCATATCTTTGGTGGGGTCCAACAATCCTTGTGCAGAGAGATTGATTTCAAGTGGTCTCAGGTTTCTCGGACTATCAGAGACAAATGAAAATGCCCTCTGGAGGAATTCATGTTCAAACCCAGTGTCTATAAGACTTCCTTGCTCGTATAAGCCTGGCTTTAGGGGCTGTGAAACTGAGAACAATGAGCCTCAGAACTGATGACGGACACTAACAATTTCATGACCAGAGTGTTAACATAATTTGATGTGATTACTCTTCTTTTACTTTGTTATGGACAGGGAGACTTTTCTCAACCTGTTGCCACGAGTGGTTGAAAGAATTTCTGGAATTTTCCTGTTTTTCTTTCTAACTGACCTGTAGAAACAAGCTTTTAATGTAAGTTCAGTTCGAAGAAAGTTCCGTAGTTTTTCTTGAAGTAGTTATCCCCGAAAGACCTAACTATAAAGTACAGAATGACAAGAATTGAACCCAATTCTAACTGACTAGAGCAGAAGAAAGGAAATGCATGGCTCGCAGCCCCACTGAAAGTCCAGGGTTTAGTACGGCTTCTCATCAGGACCTGGACTTGCTCACGCCATGGCTCTGCTTTCTCCATTCTAGATTCCTACATAACGATTCTCTGCATTTCCAGGCTTGGATCTCCATCGCCTTAGAAAATCGCCTTCCTTTTCCACTCCCACCAGATCTCAGACTCAAGTTTGGTGGGTTGGTGAGACCATGCACCTTCTTCCCACAGGGAAAAGATTTTGATATCTTCCAAACCATAGGGATGGAGACTGTAGTAATGATCAGATTCAAGGGGGCCTGATGCTGGAAGCTAATGCCCACTTATACCTGTCACTGTCCTGGTCAAGGCTCAGTCCACATATGGAAGACTCGTGATAAAGTAAAACAGGAACTCAGAGTACAAATTAAACCTCCAGACAGCTGTGTGAGACATGAGACAAGTGCCATGGAAGGTAAAAACTAAGAGTTGCAAGGAGAAGGTGTTTGGGTTAGAAGAGCTGGGGATGCAGCGTGAATAAATTTGATAAGAATGGGGAGAGGGAGAGAGGAACTGGCAAAAGCAGTGGTTTGGGGAGGGTAGGGTGAGGAGCGTCACCGTCTGCTTCTGGGCTGGGCCTAGGGTTCTTCAGCCTGTGCCCAGCTGCTATTTTTATCTCTGGCCACAGGGCAAGCAGTCTAATTAAGACAAGGACTTGCTCAGAGTGATGAAAGTATCCGTAAGTCTAGTTCTGACTCTATCTCAAATCAGCTATGTGGTCTGAGGGAAGTGTTTCTTTCTCTTGGCTTCTGTTAACCTCATCTCAAAATGGCGATCTACCTGCCAAGGGTGTTTCCAGAGCCCAGGCATGTTTGTTTTGAAAAATGAAGGTCCACTTACTAGTGTAAAGTATTATCTACAGCACTGAGACTGGTTTTGGCTTATTTTAAAGTTTGTACTTTTTTTTTTTTTGTTTCACCATACATTTCTATGAGAGCTATTTTCCTTGTCATGAAAATAAATAATGAGTTTATGTGGGTTGCTAGAACTTCAAAAATAGGGTCTAGAGCTTATCTATACTCAACTAATTTTACCTGGAATCAGTGCATAGAAAGCAGGAAATATATATTTCTAGGCTGCATTAAACCCCTCCCTTCTCCTTCCTTTCCTGTTTCTCATTCCTACTCCTTCATTTCATACTTGCTGAGTTGGCCACCTCAGTTAGTAAACAAGGAAAACAGAATTAAAGGGAACTTAGGGTCACCTTTTATAATTGTTGGATAATTTGTTGTAAAAGATGAGAACACAAGGACAGAACATTGTTACAACTATGAAGGGCTCTGAGGACAGCTGCCTGTCATTACATATCCTGATCACTATCATGAGCAGTAATTTATTATTATTATTACACTGTGGATATAAAAATAGGTTAGTTGAAAGTTGTGATTGGTGGGACAGAAAATTACCTTTTATGGTACACTGACGTGCACACAGGTATCATCTACCACCAGCACCACCATAACAGACCCTAATATGACAAAAAAACAAGTTTGTTCCCAGACTGCCAGCATCTTGATTTGTGCACCTTGTTGGAGTGGACTCAAGAGTCCAGAGTTTTGGCTTCTTCCATCTTTTCCCTTAGGCTGTAGAGTCTTTGGAGAAAATACAGAGGTTTTCAAAGTGCTTACTTCAATATCCTTATCCAGACATAGGATATTGAGGGCATAATAACAAGGTTTCCATTATCAAGCCTGTCACAATTGAGGAAATCCTTGAGAGGACCCGTCTCCATAGCAATTGTTCAAATACAGAAACTTCCTGCTGAAATCCCTCCTGCTAAGAAAAGGAGCTCTTAACTGGCCCCATATGTTTTCCCGGGGAACCCCTTGATCTCCCCCACCCCCACTCCTCACAGCCTTCTCTTATCTTTTGTGCTAAAATGGAAAGAAATCTGATTTGGGGGCTATAAAGCATTCCTTCTCCCATCCATTCTAATATGACTATCTGTAGATATTAAGGGACCTGCCTTTGGTTCTGTCACTTGGAATTTCTCCATTAATGGAGTCTCTGAAGACATTTTAGGAATGAATAATATCTTTCATCTCATTGGAATATGTATGGGATCCCCATCAAACCTGTCCTCGTGTGACTCCAAGTAGACAGCTAGTGAGGTTTCCTCTTTCAAGTCTCTGTCAAGAATAAACACTTAGTTCTCAGCAGTGCCAGATGAGAACCTGATAGTGGACGCTTTGCTCTGAAAGCAGAATGTGGCCCAGCTGTTCTGTGGTTTATGAATTTTTTAGCAAGGCTGGGGTTGGCTGCTAAGCCAGCATTGGCTGAGTTGGGGCATATGCTGGGGGTTTGATTACTTCAAGCAGGGGCTGGAGAAACCTGGCAGTGTTTTCTGGGTTTCCCCTGGGAGGTTTTATTCAAAGCCAACCTCAGATAATGAAAAATGATACAAACCAACTGAGTTCAGAAGCTTGAGGCTAGACCAGTCCTGGCAACGGTCCTGTAATTGCTGAAGATTGAGGCTAGACCAGTCCCAGCAACGGTCCAGTGGACACATTGTTGATCTGAGGCCAGGTGAGGGCCACTTCAAGACTGGGGCTACTGCTGCATGGGGCTGCTCTGAAACATCTCCTCAGAGGACAGCCACTTTAGGGCCCTGCCTAGCAGAGGTGACTTTCTATGTGAGTCCTCAGTGACTCATCTTGGGCCCAATGGGAAGAGAAAGACGACTTAGCAGTGGACAGAAGGTGGTTCTTCTAAACCTGGAGTCACCCAGAAAGTCTCTAACACAAGCATTTCCTTCTCTCCATTTTGGCCCCTTTCCAAGCTTCTGGGCGCCAGAGGTTGGCTTTCTAAACATCACCTCAGTTCCTTCAGACTTGTGACTTCCCTTTGGAACAAAAGAAAAATGCTCCTTGGCTAAAGTCCGGTGGTGTCTCCTGGCAGCAGGGGAGCCATGTTAGGAGTCCTGAATCTACAGAAATCCATTCCTTCAGGGATTCTGGCCCTGGGGTCTGTATGTCACAGAGTGAAATAAAAAATAACTTGGGGGGGGGGAGGCAGAGAGGTGGCTCAGTGGTTAGGAGTATTTGTTGCTCTTACCAAAGACCTGGATTTGATTCCTATCACCCACATGATGAAGTGATTCACAGTCATTCATAACTCCAGTTCCAGGGGATCGGATGCTCTCTTCTGAGCTTCAAGAGCACCAATCATGCATGTGGTACATATACATACGTGCAGATGAAGCACTAACACAGAAAATAAAATAAATAAATCTAATAACAAAATTTAAAAATATTCTTCTCAGTCTAAAAAATAAAAATAAAAAATAATCCTTTCCTCAATCTAGTGGTGAAGAGGGAATTAAGTGATCCCTCTGATTATGTAGATGTTGCAAAAGGGGGGGGGGGAGTACCACTCCATCAGATGGCTGCTCTCAGAGTCTGCCTGACTCAGCACCAGAGGTCTCCCTTGTGACCAGCAGCTCATTACAAAGTAAATGAAGTATGGTGTCAGGGAGTGAGGCTCAGATGACGACTTTAAATCCACCCAGGTACACTCCAAAGGCCAGCTCTGGTTCACGTGCTTTGGCCTACACTGTTCCTATACGCTGGGAGTTAGAGTCGGCTGTCTTCACAGCAGCTGGTGCAGTTCCCAGATGGAGTGGACGTATGGCCTAGGCAGCCAGGAGAGGCCTTGCTGAGGAGATAAGGCTTAAGCCCAGCCATGAAGGTGTGAGGGGGGGTGTTGGAGATGAGGGAGGTGAAAAACACTGGATGCAGCAACATGGAGCAAGTTCCTGAAGGCTCGTGAGCAGGAGAGACAGGGTAGGCGTAATGACACCTGTCTTGATCTGATTCCACTGCCTCAGATAGAGCCATAGCATTCTTTCAGCGTTTATTCATTGGGGGGGGGGGGCACTCCTGTTTGATTAAAAATAACCCGAATCTTATGATTTTGTGGTGAATTAACAGGAAATGAGACCTGAGATTTTGTTTAATTAAGTCAAGTAAGGTTTTATGGGCTCCAGCATTGTAGGTGCACTTCTAAAGGCAAGACAGGAAACTGGGAAAGAGGGAAAATAGTGTTCTGTGTAGGGACAGGGTCCTGTGGCCTCCTATTTGTTTGCCTCTGATCTGTGTGTGTTAGAAGCTTGGGGCAGGAGCCCACAGCCAGGGCACCCCGTTATGCTCCTGAAGGTGACCAGTGGCATTGAGGTCCTCTGAATGCCATTGCTTTTTCCTATGCCTAATTAGGTAAGCAGGGCATTTGCAGTGAGATTATTTCATTTATTAGGTTGGAATGAAACCTATGGGGATTGGGAAGATGTGATCTTAAATTAACATACTTCCTGCAGCACCTGTGATGTGGTGTTATCAGAATTCATTAGGCAGTCTGAAATCGCAGACACTGTGTCAGGCTGGCATTACCAGATGCCTGAGAGCCCTCATGCCAGCCTGTGTCTCCAAACACTGAAGCAGTGTCTTTCTCCACTCCCCACATCCTGATGGATCCCACTGTGGAGCCTTTGAAGCTTCTGTGGACGTGGTGGGAAATTCTATGGGGATGCATATGAACAAGTAAACCAGTGTTGCTCAAATTTTAATACTTTCCTAAGTGTTGCCTGGGATGCCTACAATTTTCTGAAGGAGTAGACAGAAAGCCTCTGAGAGCTGGCTTTGTTTTTCTCTCCTCTGAGGCTTCGATCAGTTTTAAGATGTTCAGTAGAACAATAAAAATCCATCTTTTAAGTCCTCTTATTTCCATCTGCTTGCAAAAGGCACCGTTACTCAGTTGATATGCATACACTGAAACAGACAGTAAAATGTGCGTGCCTGCATATTTGACGGAGAAAGGAGGGAGAGGGAGGGGAAGGGAGGGAGGAAGGGAAAGGGGGGACAGAGAGAGACAGACAGAGAGACACAGAGAGAGAATGTACAGTGCACATGTGTGTGTTTCTTTTCTGGTGAGCATGCTAATTAGTAGCACATAGATGGCAACAGATTGACAAGATTCATTCTTTTGATTTATAAACCAGTTTCTATTGGAATATGGATACTGGTCTGTGGGTGGCTTGGTTAGTGACTAAAATGCACCCTTCATTGTATATAGGCTGACACATTGTGGCAGCAAGGGAAGGAATGGGCCGAGGATAGAATGTTCTGGATACCCGTGGTATACAGTGAGGCCTACTTTAGAAACCACATCATAGGTACAGAAGCATTATAGACAGAACAGTGAAGACCACTAGAATAACCACAAGGCACACCATATTGACACACATTGACACTGCTTACTTTTAAGAATCAAATTTCTAAGTAGTCTTTCTGGAGAGTTCACCAATCTCTTCCCCTTTGTCTCAGCACCATACACACAATAAGGTAGCTTCTTTGACTCCTTAGTGGATTGCAGTCTCCTTACATACTGTGGCTCCAGAGGCTCGTATGTTTGAATAATTGGTCACCAGTTTGTGGAACTGTTTGGGAAGGATTAAGTGGTGTGGACTTGTTGAAAGTGGTGTGTTACTGGCAATGGGTGTGCAAGCTAGCCTTTTTTTTTTAAATGGTAACTAAGTACAGATTAGAGTCATTTGGAAGAGGGGCCCTCAAGTTAGAAAATTACCTCACCAGATTGCCTGTGGGCAAGACTGTGGTGCATTTTCTTGATTGATGGTTGAGGTGAGTGGACTCATCTCACAGCCACATCTGGGTAGCTAGTCTTGAATGCCATAAGAAAGCAGGTTGGGCAAGCTAAGAGGACCAAACCAGTAAGTTCCCATTCCTCTGTGACTTCTGCATCAGTTCCTTTGTCCAGGTTCCTGTCTTGAGTTTCCACCCTGACTATGGACTGTGGTCAGACTGAATTAAATACTATCCTCCCTATGTTGCTCTTGGTCATGGTGTTTACTGTAGAAATAGAAAAGTAACTCAGAAATCAAGTTGCTAAGAGACAAGCAATATTTGCTTATCTAAATATAAGAGATAGATAGGGCATCTTCAAAAACCTCAAGAGATCTGCAGAGTATGGCATTCAAAGATGTTTTCTTAACTTAAGATTTTTTGATATCGAGACATGTCAGCTCCTGACAGCACCCCCTATTCTACTCCAAGTAGAAGATGAGCATCGAAGGATCTCCAGTGGGAGATGATTGAATTGGTGGTGAGCCTTTCTCTTGGCAAGAAAAACCCCTTGCTTCAACTATAGACAGACTTCTGTCCAAAAAGGACAAAACTTGGAAGCAGATAAGTCGACAGCCTAGCTCTGCCAAGACAGGGTAGGTAAGTCCTTCATAATTCCTGCTCTACAATCAATGTCTGTCAGAGAAATGGAGCCAAATGGCTGAAGATTGATGCTGTAATGTATGGAGAGAAAATGGGAACTGTCCAGGCAGCCACTGGTATGTCATTTTTTAGTTTTGGAAGCTGCAGGCCCTGCACTTCCTATATAATGATATATTTATCCCTCTCAGGTCTCTGAGGTGGTTGAAGAATAGATAGCTAGAGTCTCATAGTCAAATTTTCAGTTGTTTAGGAATCAAGAGGGTGTTCTGGATCTAAGAAGATATTTTTAAAATTATGAGGCAAGTTAGTATGAAAGCTGAGTTAGATATAGAACTTTAAACACTTGGAGATGGTTAGATAGTAGAATGTTAAAGTAAGGTGCCAAATGCATATGGACTGGACATTTGGAATGTATGCTAAGCCATATAACTCTTATAATTGTGGCCTATTTATTTCTGTTGTTTTGTATTGTATTTATAGTTATAAGAAAAAGAACCATTTTTTTGGACTGAAAGGGAGAGCTGTTGGGGGGAAAAAAGAAATACCTTAAACTAAAAAAAAAAAGGGAAGAGGATGGGGGGGTTGAGGGGGAGGAGGGTGGAAGGGTGGGACTGGAGGGGGGGAGTAGGGAGGGGATTGTGATTGAGATGGAACTTGAAGAAATAAAAAATAAATTATTAAAAAAAAAAGAAAAGTAAGTAATACAGACATTGGTACCAGGGAGTGGGCTATTGCTGTAGCAGAGTGGGCTATTGCTATATGGTTTTTGGAGGAATACAGAAAACTTTTGGACTTTGGACTAGAGAATCTGTTGAATACTGTAAGCAGTGCTTAAGGAAATACCCTAGTTGGAGACTGGAAGACAGTGTGGTGCTGGCAGCAATGTGGACTGTGGAGGCCAGCTAAATATGGACTGTGGAGGCCCAGCTCAAGGGGCTTCAGATGGAAGCAAGGAATTTAGCAGCAACTAGACTAAAGGCCAGTCTTGTGATATTTTGGCAAAGAATGTGGCTGCTTTCTGTCCTTGTTCTAAGAAATTTTCCAGGGCTAATTTGAAAAGTAAAGGACTATTTTTTTTGGGGGGGGGCAGAGGAGATTTCAAGACCCTAATATTGACTATCTCACATGATAAGTTGGTAGTTTTCTGCAAATCTATAATGAAACAGAGCAAGTGGGGCACAAAGAAATACAAACAGTACAATTTAAAGAGGAAAAAGCAAGAGGATTTTTTAATGTTGGCACCTTGGCTTGTGCTCAAACAGATAATGAGACTTAAAAGAAAGTGGAGGGGGGTTGGCAAATATATATTGGAATAACGGGAAGGATGTCCTCAGGGTAATCCATTGTTCCCCCCTCAACAGCTAATGTGAAAGGAAAAGGCCTAAGGTATTAACAAAAACTGCCACAACATGATTCAAGAGGGAGCAGGCACAGAGCTCATTCCAAGCAGGTGGTTAAACCTGGCGGGGTGATCCACATGGTTCTGGCTTTATAGTCATGAAGGACACATGAGTAAGGGGATTGTGGAATGTTCCCCAATGCTTAAGGAGAGCTATGAAGGACAGGTGAGGACACATGAGTAAGGGGATTGTGGAATGTTCCTCAATGCTTAAGGAGAGCTATGAAGGACAGGTTATGTGTGGGAGGGGACTCCCTGCATGAAAAGCCAAAGATGAGAGGCCAGGGTGTGGAGCTATAAAAGTGAAGCCTGGATTTCACTGGAGACCTCAAAATGTTAGAGACACCAGAGCCATATCTACCAAAAAGAACTGCAGATAGGGAGTAGAGCCAGCCTAAATACAAGAGAGATATATATCTTCCAGGTAGAAAAACTGGAAGGGCTGAGCTGTTTAAGGCCTTTGACATCAGACATGCATGGAGCTACAAGATTTGAAATGAGCACTGCTGGGTTTTGGTCTTGCTTTGGTCCAGTATTTCCTTACTTTTCCTTGAGTCCACCCTTTTGGAATGGTATATCCTGTGCCATTGTATGTTGGAAGTATGTAATTTGCTTTTTGAGTTTACAAGGGAGTTGCAATTAAGAGATTGCCTTAATTT
This sequence comes from Lophiomys imhausi, assembly GCA_907164525.1. Taxonomy (NCBI): domain Eukaryota; kingdom Metazoa; phylum Chordata; class Mammalia; order Rodentia; family Muridae; genus Lophiomys; species Lophiomys imhausi. Next base: position 7,862,414 of record CAJQZJ010032395.1, on the reverse strand, counting down.
TGCTTAATTCTGAGATTGAATCTCAGAAGATACTGGACTCTTAAACAGTGTTGAGACTGAAAGACTATGGGGACTGCTGAAGTTGGACTAAATGCATTTTTGCATTATGATATGCCCATGAGCCTGAGGGGGTGAGGGAGTATAATGTGGTGGTTTGGATGAGAATGGCTCCCATGGGATGATATGTTTGAATATTTGGACCCCAGTTGGTAAAATTGTTAGGAAGGACTAAGAGGTTTAGCTTTGTTGGAGGAGGTGTGTCATTGTAGGTCTGCTTTGAGGTTTTAATTTCCAGTGTTCTTTTTGCCTTCTGCTTGTAGTTTAAAATGTGAGCTCTCATCTGTCGCACTCCACCATCATGGATGCCAACCCTCTGGAACGGTAAGCCCATGTAAAGGCTTTCTTTTATAAGTTGTCTTGGTCGTGGTGTTTTATCACAGCAATAGAAAAGTAATCAAGACACATGCTGTGTTTTGCTTCCATTAATAATTTTGGCTTTGAGTTGGGACAGTCTTTAACCTCGTGCTTTATGAGGGATGGGCTACATTTTTCAAATATAAGAAAGAAGGGAGGCAGGCAGGAATGAAAAGGCAACATGTTCAACATGTTCAATATTATTCATTGTCCAACCAGGATCAGAACAGAGTCCCTGCCAAGTTCCTCGGCTCTTTATTTCTATAATATAATACAATACAATACAGTGCAATACAATACATATATATATTAAACATATATGTAATACTGTATATATTATAACACACACATATATAAAACACATGACACATATATATGGTGCTCAAAGAGATAAGGAGATTAAAAAGGAAGGCAAATAGTTTTGGAATAAAAGATATATATATCTCACAGAAGGCCTTTTAGGGAGTGTTGTTTTCCTAATCCATTGGCACATATAACATAATATTTTATCATAAGTCAATTTACTTGTAAAAAACTGAGAAAGACTTGAATGATGAAGTAGAGTGAAAATTTTCTTTGTATGGTCTACCAGATGGCATGAAGTTTGGTCATTTGCCCATTATATTTTCTTTTTCATATGATTTTCACAGTCTTTGACTCAAGACTCTTTCTCTCTCCATATGTAGTGTGAACAATGAAACCTTGTACCTTGTCCAATTCCTCCTTTTCTGTGTCCCTTACAATAGCCCATTCCAGGGTCTCATGACCCTCTACCCTTTGTTATGAACTGTCCCACCTTGTTCCATATGTGTTCATGTATGAAGTCTGCGCCCTAGGCTGGAGAGATGGCTCAGCCGTTAAAGGCTAGGCTCACAACCAAAAATGAAGTCTGCGCCCAAGACTGCTATGTTCAGATGTTTGACATGAGTGTACTAGGTCAGAAGCATAGACAAATATATTTGTCTCTTTTCACAAAGTCAGAATTTATTTCATAACAATAAACAGGTTCAGTGGTGAGGGTAATCCAGTGGCAGCAATTGAACAGATAATCCCACCTACCTTGGTAATCTGGCTGAAGAGAAAGAATGTAGCTCTTTTATTCTAATCTTAATTACTAATACTAACTTTCATACCACCTGTCACACAACACACAGTAAACCTCTCTCTATGCATGCATGCATGTATGCATGGGTTTGCAGAATACAGAGGCTATAGCAGAGTTGAATGGTTTTCAGAAGGGGGCTGTTACAAATGCAAATAGAATCTGTATGGATAAAATAATGAATAGCTGTAGCCCTGGCTCTCAGGCTGAGGGAGAGATGGGTTTGAGAGTAAAGATAGAGTCAGATGTAGAGACTAAAGGGCAGAACAAGGTCAGAACTGGTTCATGCAGCTCCACACAAGTGAGCAGTGGACAGGCAGACAGCAGTTGATTAGGCCACACCAAAAGCAGGGCACTGAGTTGAGGTAAAGGCACAAGGAGGGTTGAAAGTTCTTTGCCTGCATTCAGTGATTTGCACTATGTGTCATGTGACAGGCTGGTGGGGCCACGCCAATGCAACAGTAGGTATCCACTGCTTTATGAGGTCCAAGTGAGAGTGTTACACCCTTTCTTTGGGTCTAGTACATGTGATGATTTCTTGGACTTAGTCTCCCTGGTAAGATTTTAATATACTCACATGTCTCTATTGTCTCAGTTCACCCCCAACAAATTTATAGGGCTGGACTCTCTCTACTCCCTGGTGTAATTCATTTATTGGTCTGCATTGCATGGGTGGTCCTAGACAGCTGATGCCGTTTACCTTCCATCCCGGTCACCCAATCATATTCCACTCTCTAAATGGAGACAAAGCTATTTGTAGAATGATGCCTTTCAGAGCAAGGTATAACCTGAAAAAAAAAAAGCCCAAACAAATACCGTTTTATAAAATATGGAGTAACAGACAGGGCATGGCCTGCCCTCCACTGTGCTGCCTGGGAGCCTCTGCTGGCTTTGTAACCTCAGTACAGTTTTTAAGCATGCTCTTGGGCCTGAGAGTCTTGGTATCTGTGGCTAGAGTCTATTTATTTCGACTGAAGAAATTGAAGATCAGAGTGATCTGTAAGTAAGTTTATAATGGAAATCGTATCACTTGAAGGTGACTTAGAAATTGTCTGTCCTCCTTCCCTTTCACAGTCATAAAAAGTGAGTTTCAAGTATGACAATCTCACAGCATGGGGCTGGGAGGATCTAGAGCCCGGCTGATTGCCTTCTCCACTTCATGCAGACAAAACAAGTTCTCTTCCCTTTGTTCCTGCCCTTTGTCTTAGTTCTTGATGAGGCTCCTAATCCCTTACTTCTGTAGGAAAGAAATTCACTCTCAATTAAAAAAAATAACAAAACATAATACAACATATAAATGTAAATATTCACTTTTAATATATGCATATCAATTAAATATACATTTATTTTAAACACATGCGTTAATTATACATGTTACATTAGATCACAATTAAGTCAACAGAAAGTGATGATTTGCATATAATCAAGCTTGCATATTACTCAGTTGTCAATCTTGAGTGCCATTTCCTTCAGATACACTTTCCGTGGAGGTGTGTCTGGTCCAGAACTTGAGCAGTAATGAACGTCCCACTTGACAGTGTGCTCCACGGCTGGGTGCTGTATTGTGCTTTTCCCTCATGGCCCCTTTGGGATCCCATTTCCAGTCCTTTTGGGAGCTCTGGGTGTTCTCAGCCTTCTCTTCTAGGAAGAAGATCTTTTGAAGGATGGGAGAACTTTCCCTTTGCCTGTAGGCAAATGCCTCTGAAATTTCTCACTCTGTTCTAAAGGAGTTCCTTCACAGATAGTGGCCAGTTGTTTACCAGGTTACAAATGCCTCTCTGAGGGGTACCAATTGTTACAGAAAATGAAGAAGAAAGCCAGTTAATGTTTTATCTGGAAAAAGCTCTGAGGAAATTATGTAACTCACACACCTCACTTAATGGAAACCTTAAATCTCTGCCACAGGAATGCTACCATCCTTCATGGCCTTATGACTTTTTAGCCTCCTCATGAACTAACTCACCTATGCCCATTCTGCATATCTGGGGCTCCTCTTCTGTTTCAGGTGACAAGGTAGAACATACTAGAGGCAGAGTTTGTATATTGGGTGCTTTTTGCATTATTCTTACAAAAATATCTGAAAAGAACAGCTTAGAAAGAAGAAGGGGTGCAGAATGTGGGGGACAGTGGCACATCTGTTTAGTGTAGACATCCTCTCTTCGGTTGGAGCTTTTTGGATACACCCTCACAAACATGTCCAGAAGGGGTGTCTCTTAGGTGACTGTAGCTGTAGTCAAGTTGGCAAGGATTCACCATCACAGTTTCCCTGTGCACAACTTATTCCCTGAAAGAATTTTTAAAAAAGAAAGAAAAGGAAAGAAAAAAGAAGGCTTTTCCTCTGCCTGACATACACTAGGGTAGTAGTAGACTTTTTGCTGCTGGGATAAAATACCATGAGCAAAGGCAAGGGAGGAAGAATTTAATTTGCTTGCAGTTCCACCTCTTCCCTAACAGTATCAATTGGAGACCAAGTATCCAATTGTCTGACCTATGGGGAACATTTCTCACAATGGTCATATCACCATATAAATACTCAACACACAAAAAAATTAAAAAGCTGTTGATTTGGAGGCTATGGATTCTTTTTGAGAATATATGGAAATGTCTTCTCTTTGTGAGTTCTGAGTTTAAAGAAGCTAACCGTCTTTGTCTCTCAGGAATCCCATGGCTGCTTCATGGGAAGACAGGGAGGAGAGTTTAGGCTCATCATTTTATCAGCAGACTATACTTTCCTCGTGCTGGGCTTGGTTCCAGAAGTAATCAATCAATAAGGACAATGTCTTTGTTCCCTTGTCCTTTGGTCTGTGGTATGAAAAATGTTATTTTAGCCAGAGGAATCGTGAGCACTTAGCATCCTCCTACATCTGGTCCCTGATATTGTCTGAAGATAGAGAGAAAGGGTTTCTGTCTGATTTCTTGATTAATGAAAGTTAGATATAACTATTTTTATGTTATTCAATGAGAAATACCCTCTGCCAGCCTGGTCACCTCTATGCTGAGATGTAATGCTTTTCATTATCCATTCATTCTTTAAAAATGCTTTCTGAGGAGAAACCAACCTGCCACAACACTCAGGAGGTGCTGACTTCATCCTTTGGAGCAGAACTGCATGTACCCAGGGCATCATTTTCTCTGCCATATGGAAAATTCACAGGAGAAATGTATTGGCCCTTGAAAATATTTATGGCCCATTTACCATATGCAAGGTAATAAACTCAGCAGTGTGATAGATCAGACATAAGTTTTGGCCTCAAGAACTTGTAGTCTGCTGAGAAAATTGAACGTGTTACTTGCTGCCTTGTTGTCTTTCTAGGAAAGTGACTTGTCTTCATTATTTATTTATATGTTCTTGTCTTCATTGAGCACCTACTGTGCAGGATATAGTAGCAAGTCAGTCAACTGTGTCCTCATGTTGGATACATTGCATAAGCTATACACAGGAAGCTGGGTCCATAGGCCGAGGTGATGTGTGGATTTCTACGCCACTACCATGCTGTTTTGATTACTATAGCTTTTTAATCTATGCGAAAATCATGTAGTCTGATATTTCTTATATTATTCATTTTGCTCACGATTGCTTTGGCTATTTCATATTTTTTTTTCTGATTTGTATTCCAAGAAGGACAAGGCAGAATACTATTCAACTACAAAATGTACCGTTTCAATAGATGGTTCAACAAACCAAGATTGGGTCTGGGAAGGGGATAGAAATCTGCTAGAAAATTTCATAGAGGAGTTGGATTACATTTTTAAAAACCCCATCAAAATTCATATTCACACATTATAATCTGAAAGAAAAGTTATACAGAGATGTTGAAAACAGAGAGATGGGGAAGAAGCATATACTAGTCAAATGGAAACCAAAAGAAATCTTGTGTAGTGATATTAATATCAGACAAGATATAACTTAAGACTAGTAACTATAATCATGGATATAATAACAAAAATAAGAATAAGGCATAAAGCCTGTATTTATATTATCCGATAATATAGTCTTAGAATAGAGTAAGTAGAACTTTAGAAAATTGCACAAGAAATTTTATAAATTTGAAATTATAAGCACAGCTGAAAGAGCTCGGTTTGGAGAGCATTAGACTATGGTTATTGTGGGAGATATCTCTATGTTTTATCATGCATGTATATATTGAGCACACAATAGTAACTGAATATAGAAAAATGAAGAAGATTCTATCCACAACAAACAGAGAAAAAAATGTGTGTGTATATATTATTAAAGTACACATGAAGCATTTACAAAAGTTGACTTTTCTGTACTAAATGGGGTAAAAGTTGAAAGTAGCTCCATGAAAATCACGAACAAGAGTTCACTTTCCCTACTCTTATTCAGTATAGTACTTGAAGTCTTAGCTAAAACAATAAGCAAAAGAAGGAAACAAAGGGATAAGAACAGAAAACAGAAGAACTACTATTGTGCTTATATGATTTTGTACATAAACGACCCTAACAATTCCATCAGAAAACTTCTAGAACTGAAAAACACTGTCAGCCGAGTGGAAGGGCACACACACACACACACACACACACACACACACACACACACACACAGCCCCCATAGACCTCTAGGCAGCGGCATTACTGGAAGGAGTGTCCCTAGTGTCCCTGTTGCAGTAGGTGTGGTCTTGTTGGAAGAGAGATCTCACTGGGGGCAGGCTTTGAGGTTTCAGAAGCTCAAGCAGGGTCTTGTGGGTGGCAGTCACTTCCTGCTGCCTGAGGTTCCAGATGTAGAACTCTCAGCTCCTTCTCCAGAACCAGGTCTGTCTGGACACTGCCATGCTTCCCACCATGATGATAATAGACTAAAACTCTGAACTGTAAGCCAGTCCCAATTAAATGCCTTCCTTTATAAGAGTTGTGGTCATGGTGTCTCTTCATAGCAATAAATCCCTAGCTAAAACACACATGCTTATACAAGCATACAATATAGTATGTAATTTTGACCTGAAAGTAGAAACAGAACTATTTGGGGGAACAAATGAGAGAAGTGAGGGGGAAGGAGGGTAGTAGGGTACAGGAAAGAATGCACCTCAACAAATTTAGGGAATCAATCTCATAGAGACATGTTTTTTTATTTATTTAGATGAAATATAATTAGAATTATATACATATACTAACACCAACAATGAAATTCACTCTTAATTCATATTTCAAAAGGAGGGTTATAACAGCAATAACAGCACACAGACGAAGAAAGCATTATATTTGACATTCATAGGCCTTAGTAATATTTGCATTTAGACGGGAATCTAGAGCTTTAAAAATATTTGTTAATTATCAGGAAATATGAAGTTAGGTAAGTGGTGACCTCTAAAAGCTAGGTGAGTAGTAACATAATAAAGGCAAAGAGAGTGGAGTGACATAAATAAAGATGAAAACAGGAATTGATGAGACTAGAAATAAAGGCAATAAATAAATTTAAATGATTTATTTGAGGAGAACTCAAATTCAATGGTATGTACAAACTTAAGACTCAGTTAATTAAAAAAAATAGGAGGTATACATAAAAGACTTCTTACTATAGCTTTGGATTTAAAAAGGTGAAGGAATATCATGAACAATTATAGTAGTGTGTAGGGTTAGAAAATGGGGCATATTCTGGAATGATGCAAATGGAAATCTGTTTGCAAAATTCAAATACACTAAGAACCATGATGAATATCTCTTTATAACAGATACAGGGCCTAGAGAGTTTCAGAAGGGGATTTTAGCCTATGTTCAAGGACTATATATGATCTTTATGTGAATATTTCAGAGGATCGTAAAGAGCTAAGGCCTCTGAACACGTTGCAGACTTTTTGTTGGAAAACATGAACATAGACACAAGAAAGATAGTAGAATTGAAGACAAATTTTATTTGAACATAGAGCCTTTTCCCTTTCAAATAAATCAGCAAAAGTGATGTATCACACCTGGGTCAGATTCAATCTTAGCATGAAAGGAAGCTATCAGAAGACTACTAAGTAACACTCACTGTTATCTGAGAGAAGGGAAAAGCCACCCATTCTGCTCCAAAAATAGAAAGATTTCTTAATCAACCCTCATGGTAAGAATTCTAAGGAGAGACCATGTGTCACCTCAGGAAGATGGTCTTTCAAGGGACTCACAGCACATCACAGAGACACACACCTGTGTTTGCTGCAGCCGTGCTCACAGGAGCTAAGGTTTGGATCCAATCCCATTGCCAGCCACAGAGGGTCTGAGAGAGAAACTCTTGTATGTACACAAAATGGAATCATCATTAACCATGGAGAAGAACAATGTTGGGTTGGTGAGTTGGCTCAGTCTGTATGGGGCCAGCTTGCTAACTCCAGCGTGACTCGCGGTATCTACATGATGGAGGAGAGAACTGAATCCCATTAGTTATCCTCTGCCCTCCATGTGTGCCATGATGGTACACACCCACACACACCTATACATACACACACCCACACATGCACACACACACAGATACAGACAGATAAATGCACACACAGACACATACATGCACATGTAAAATAAATAATAAAATCAAAGTGTCAGTGTAGAAAAATGTACACAACCAGAGATGACCACATTAAATGAAATAATTAGCCTCTTTTCTCTCATTCGTGGTTCCTAGGTGTCATAGAGAGAATATAATCATCATGTCTGAATATATGGCAGGAAAGTAAAAGCAAAACTTTCTAGGGGGACAAAAGGGCCTAAGCAGAAGGGTGAGAAAGGGGAAGGTATGGGGGACAATATATTTAATATACAACATATACCTCTATGGAAGTGCCCTATGTGAGAGATAGCCGCCATATAAAATGAATTCACAAAATAAAAATTTTAAAAGCCTCACAGTAAGCATATAATATATAACAGTAAAACTTTAAATATCCCTCCATTAATGTTAGAAGGAAGGGAATGGTGTCCACTTTCGCTTCTGTCAACCTTGCTAGTATTAGATTTACAGACAGTGAAATAAAATAAGAAAAAGGAAAAAAAGACATAATACCTGAAAAGGAAGGAAAAAAAACCTGTCTTATTTATGTTAATTACCCCCATAAAAAGCTCAAGACAGCATGCAAACAATTTTTAAAATTAATAAGAGAATTAAGCCAAGTTATAATACCACAAATCAAGTGTCATTAGAGCCCATCTAATCCTTGTTGGTGTGCCTTTAAAACTATTTTTTAATAATTCTAAACAACTTCTAGCCAACCCACCCAAGGCATATTAGAAAGGGTACCAAAATGAAGACATTCTCAGGTGCAAGTCCTTGGGGCAATTAGTCAACGGTCTATCCAAATCAGCATCCACCAAAGGGAACACAGCAATCAGCTGCAGCCCAGTGGTCACCTGACTATTGTGATGGCAGTTACTGAAAACCCCTCTTGGTTCTGCAGTCTCTTCAGTCCATTTGAATTAGCTGAACCCCCTCTGGGCAGGTGCTACGACTCCCGGCTTCTTCTGCACCCCTGAACTTGCTGCCTTGGGGCAGGTGCTGTAGTCCATGGATGGCGGCAAAACACTGTCTAGAGTCTTTCGAAGTGAAGAAGCCATGAGCAGCTTTGTGAAGCAACGCCGAGCAAAAAGTCCCTCTCCAGTTTCTGGGCCTTCCTTTTTATATACTCTATTTATGCACCAGGATGTTTTCTCATTGGCCAAACTTATGCTCTCCTCTCGTGGTATACCTGGTGACCAGGACCATGTGCTCTCCCAGGTGTTCCCCACAGGTGCCAGTCTTTAGGCTGATTTCTACGCTCCCTTTCTGAGTCTGTTTTTCAGCAGTACTTGTTCAACACAACTGTGTTTCCAAAGGAATTCAAGCCTCTACTCCAAATCCTGTCTTTCATAGAGCTCACGCATCACAGTTTCTTACAGGTGATGTAGACACTGTACAGGAATTCTAAATAAAAGTAGATACAGAGGAGTAATGAACGGAAGAGCTGTCAGTAGACACCGCCTGCTGCAGAAGCCATAGAATGCTACTGCCAGATACTGGATAGGTCCAGAAAAGCCCCCAGTTAAATTGGCTTTTCCGGAGAATTTTACTTATAAAATTTTTGAGCAGAGAAGACTTACCAAATGTAGAATTACACAGTGACCCTGGATTGCAAGGTTTACTATCACAAAGATATTAATTAATTCCAAATTAATCCATAATTTTAATGCCATTGCAAATACTTTTTTTTAGGATTTGTTAGGATTTTCTTTTTAATTTTTATGTGTATGGATGATTTGCTTGCGAGTTTGCCTGTGCACCATGTTTGTGCCTGGTGCCTTTGGAGGCCAGAGTGTATCAGGTCCCCTGGAACTGGAGTTATAGATGATCGTGAGCCACCATGTGTATGCTGGGAATTGAACATGGCTCCTCTGAAAGAGCAGAAAGTGCTTTTAACTGCTGAACCATCTCCCCAGCTCCAGGATTTAAAAATAATGGAACTTGACAATCTTATTTTATAGTGTCTAAGGAAGAGTAAAACTACAAATGACAATGAGAATTTAAGAAGAAGCAATTAAGGGGACATGGTCTATCAAATTTCAAGAATAATAATTAAGGGTATCATATGAGCATAGGGACAAACAGGATAGCCCCAGATACACAGATACCTGACTTGAGAGAGGTAGCATTTTAGACCATGAAGGAAAGAGTCAGGTACTGATGTGAAGGCAGGTGGTTCTTTATATTGCAAAAGGTAAAATGAAGGCTCTATCCTACTCTATATTAGAAAAATTATGAAAAGAAAATCTTTTAAAAAAGTTAAAAGAAAATATTTTATGATATCTTTTTGGCTTTGGGATTTGGACGTGTAACTACACTAGACCCCCAAAGCATCAATTATATACATATTCCATATAAAGAATGTAGATACACATGCATGCATGTATAATGACATATAAAAGAAATGTATTTAAAAGCTCTAGACTAGAAAAATATTTTTAATGCATAAAGCTGGTAGGGATTTACATCCTTTGAAGCAATGAGTGGCAGAAGAGTGGCCTGGCAGGTTGGGACTGCTGGACCTGAATCACGGCTTCATCACCCAGTCGCTGTGTGTGATCTTAGGCAAGTTATTTAACCTACAGATTCTCCATTTTTGCGTTTTTGTAAAGGTGGCAAGGTTGGCAACATTTTGAGATGGTTGTACAGATTAAATCAGTTACGATATGTTAAGACCTAAGAATGATGACTTGCATGTAGTGAGAATTCTCAAAATATCAGTCACCATTACTAATGATATCCAGAATATTTGGGCCGAGGATATAGCCCAGTGAAAGAGTGCCTGTCTAGCATGTTTCAGGTTGGGAGTCCCCCATCTATGCTTACTCTAAATCACTAAGACCAACCACGGTCTACCGGAAAAGGAGCAACAGAGTGAGTCTCTAGTAGGCAATTTCTGTGTGCTTAATAAACAGAATTATTCTCAATGTCGTTAGTAATTAGAAAAATGCAAACTAAAGCAGCTGAAGGTGGTAAGTTTATCTCACCAGATGACAAAACGTATAACAGTCTGATATTGCAGCGATGCAGAACTATATGCAGTTTTATGATACTGTGAGCACAGTATCAATGTTGGATCAGTAATAGGGTCACTTGGAGCTACTTAGTAAATCTGAAAATACACATCTTACAACTCAGAACATCCAAGACTAAGGATGAACTGTAGAGAATTGCCTACAAATTGGCAAAGGGCATATATGTGAAAATGCTTACTAAAATCTCGCACATAACAGTGGAGAAGGGATGAATTGCTGTGTGTTCTGATTATAGAATACAACAGAACACTTGTCACTATAGTGGAATAATGCTACAGTGATCACATGACTACATTTCAAAATGTAAAGATGCCTTAAAAACACACCTTAAAGTGTAGCATAGTGCACATACCATTTATGTAAATATTTCAAATGTACAATAGTATTACAGATTATTTATAGATAGATGAATAGTAGTAGTAGTAATGGTGGTAGTAGTAAGAAAAATAGTAGTAGTAGTAGTAATAAGAAAAATGTAAAAATTACAAACACCAAATTCAGATATTGGTTTTCACCGAGGAAGAGAAAAAAAAGGGAATATGTTCAGTTATGTGCACATAGGCAATTTGAAGAGTATCTGTAATTTTTAAAAATCACTTTCAAAGAAGAACACTTTTTTCCAAAGTTCACAGTGAGGTCAAATTTTCAAATTCAAATTATACATATACACAAATACATATTCAAGTAGTTTTTAACTTTTGAGACTTTTCAGTATACCATCTTGAGGTCAAAATAAAACAAATGGGTGTGTATGAGCCTGGAGCTTTTATGATAACAGTATGTGAAGTTTATGTAGAGCTTTACAAAACAGAATGAAACTCATTACTAGAGTATTTCAGTATTCGTCTTTTTTTGGAGTCATATTCTTAAAAACTGTTAGCTAGTCTCACTGACCCATTTGATCACAAACTAAAAGGAAGCACATTTAATTTCGCTCATGTCCAGACCTCAGAATATGAGCCACAAGCCATTACGGTGTTTTGTTTGTTTGTTTTTTTTAAGGAGATCAAATTCAACAAAGGCTTACATACTTATAGTGGTTAACATTTCTGGTTGAAAAAACAGGGAAAGGGTGATGGAGAGAGCCATGTTAAGAAGGAAGCAGCTGAGGTAACTTGGGAAGAATGATGGCTTAGTGAACAACAGGACTCTGCTGGAACTGGGGGATGCCAGGCCCCCTCCTATCCTAACTCTTCCTCATGTACCCTTATTTCTCTGTTATGCGGGATGCTTGGGCTGTATGGCTTCAGCAGTCCCTCAACTCTCAACTTCTGTGATTCCTCTACTGCAATGTGTTTTTCTTCTTTGCTCTTTTCAAAAGGAAACATATCTGGTTTGACTGGATACCCATTCTTAGCATGGAATCGAACGTCAATTATATTTACCTTTGTAATTAAGACATTTCTTATTGTAATCTACTGCTGAACATCAGGACATGAATGTGATTCCTTAAACAGATGTACATGTGATTTGTCCTTTGGTGACCTTGGCATGCGTCCATCAGCTTTCCATTTTCCTATGGAGTAGTACGAGTTGGTGCGACCTTAAAAGTGTCTGGGAAATGCACCTGCATTAGCTCTGTGACTACTTGGTTCTTAGTGAGCTTGGGTGTAAATTATGTGCATTTTTGAGAACTCAGCTCTATAAATAGACCCACACCTATCTTATAACCCAATGTGTTTTAGGATAAATGAAATATATCTTTGAAATTGTTAAAGAGACTCCCAAGAACTAAAAATATAACCTGTCTAACCTAATATTAGGGTTATGTTAGAAATGGACCAATATGCCTAAAATTATATATAATAGATATATTGATGATGACCCTTTTGTTCTGAGCTATTAGAAGTAAATGGCATATAAAGTAATTAAAATAGCAGAATTCTGGGAAATGGTGGAATGAGAAATTAAAAGCTGTGATATAGTTTCACATTCTCGAGGAAATCCATTGATCATAATTAACACACAAGCTAAATCAGAAAAAAAATGAGTAGACTCTAAAGTACACGTGTACCATCATAGTTATGGGTAATGCCTTTTCTTCTTGGTTAATGGATATATGATTGGTTCTCAGATGCTGCTCAACTGATATCAGAAATGGGTTCCCTTAAAAGCCTGTTTCTAAGCTTTCCGAGCATCCAGGCGTTATGGTTTTCCTTAGAGGTGATGGAGACGTAATGTGCGTGCTGTCAACTTAAACAGGTACTAGAAGAGACAGCTGCAGGGTGAAGGGCAAAGGTCAAACAATCAGAAGTGGCTATCTATTGCAGAGATCATCAAACAGGCATGCCGTCCCTGGGCTCAGGCGAGGACGCTGGAAATTAATCAGCTCAGCCCTCAGTGTTTAGCCAAGCTGATTATATATGCCCAGGAATGTGAACATGCGATGACAGGCTGAGAAACTGGAGTAATAGGAGTCCGTTCTCAACAAAGGCTGCAGAGACAGATCAATTTGCAATATTCTTTTCTGCACCCAGGCAACAAAGCAGAGACATGAAAGAACAGCGTTAAGGGATGCTCCCTATGAGCTGGGTGAATCAATAGCATCAGTGGCGAAGAAAAAAACTTTCTCATTCTCGGTACCCCGAGGGCTTTCCCATCTCAGGGGAAGTGATGAGCGGTGGCGGCCTCTGTCATAGTCCCTTCACCTACGCGGTGTCATCTCCTGCCACCTCAAGGTGAAAGTTGCTAAGCGTTGGCCAAAAGAGGATTCTGTGGGAGAAGTTAGGAAACGACAGTCTCTTGTTAGAAAGAAGTGCCCCGTGCCTCTAAGAGATGGTAGACAACTGTGTCTTGGGGTGAGGGGTGTGGGCTTCAGGGGCCGACAACTAGGCAGAGTCAAAACAATGTAAGATAGTGGGTCTCTGTGTCTCCCATGTACCCTAAAAGTGCCAGGTCGTTGCTGTAAAACTGAAAAGGCTGCACTATAGTCAGGGTCCTTTATTTTTCCAAGACTTGATTCATCTGTGGACAGATGGAAGAGTCAGCACATGAAGGGGAGATGGGAAGCAAGTTAGAGATAAAGAATATACTGAAGTCCAAGGCAGACTCTTAGCAGCATGATTCCAGTCCTGGTCGAGACCTAATTTCAATGTGTATATGGGGATGAAAAGAAACAGGGCAAGTGAGAAAGGGACTGTCAGGGCGAGCATCTTCTAGAACTTATAGGACTGTCAGACCAGTTCTTCTCTCTTCTAAATCATTTCCTGTAAAACAAGGAGATGCTTATCTGGCTGCTAGAGGAAAGTGAGGGGATTATATTTCATTTTGGGGGAATGTAGATTTATGGCCAACAGAATTTTTTAAAGCCAGCTACGTAACATGTGTTAAAGCATTTTGTCTATGGTTTGTGTTTTCAGCAGATTGGATTTAGGCATGTGTATAGTGATTTCAAGTCTGTGTCATCGGAGGGTCAATGCCTAAGGACTGCAAGAGGCCATCTTGTACCTGCTTAAAGCCTGTGCTCTCAGTATTCTTGCTTGGTATTCTGACTGAGACATATATGTGCACTGCCAAGATGGTTAAAATGGATTCTGCTGATGCAGAGATGAACCTATTGTCTACTAGTAGCAAAGAACTTGTTTTGCGCAGGAAGGAGTGCCAGTCAGGGAGAAGGTGCGTAAATAACCGGACCTTTCTCTGTTAAGTAGTGTACAGAGGAGAAGGGCCAAGTACTCCTAGCTGGTTAGAGGGGTGAGAGAGTGGCATCCAGGGGGGAAGCGCTGAAATTCCTGAACCTGGAAGAGCAGTAGGCTGGAGAAGCACCCAGGGACCTGTGAGTGGCTGAGTACACCTGGCTACAATGCAGATGGAACCCAGTGGGGCCTAGAACATGGGTAAGACCTGAAGCAAGGAAGGATGTAAGTTCTATTAGCGACACTTCGAACTTTTGTAGAGGAGGACATATACCACTAGAGAGTTTGAAAGGGGAGAAAATGACCTTGCTGACATTCAGAACTTTGACTGAAAGAAAACCCCCTTCCTTATTTTATAAGATTAAAAAAGTAGCTTTAAATAAAACGCCCATCTGTAAGATGAGAGTTGTAAACATGCGAGCTCAGTGTCCCCCCACTCCTTCAACAGGTTTTCATGCTGAAAGAAAGGAGTTTCAGATCTCTCCTTGGCTTGGTCTGTCTCCTTGGTCATCAGAGTTCTGCTCAAGATCGACGTCAAAGGGTAGTGCATCTCCACGGCCTGGCCCTCTCTGTTGGTGACAGCAAGGGACCCATTCACGCACAGTCTTGTTTGTGTGCTGCAAATCATTCTGACGTTAACAGTCATGCTGCATAGCTTCCTGATCCAAAACCTGAACGTTTTGATCCCAAAACGTTCCAGTCTTTTTCATGTCCGTGGTCAGAAACTAGTTTTTCTCTTTTTTGGGAAAAGTGACTTTCTGAACTGATCCCGAGCTTACCTTTTCCTGAGTTTCTACTTTTGGAATCCTGATTGTGTCCACCACGTCTCTTAGAGCATATTACCTTAATTTAAAAAATTTAATAAGACTGGAAGTAAAAATTAAAAAGAACCCATCCAACTTTTCTAACAGGTTATCTTATTGTTTTTGTTATTTTGTTTGATTTAACTTTCAGGCATGTGGAAAGAAACTGCAGTCATTAAACAGAAACACTCTGTATTCTAGTTTTAAAATAACATTTAAGTATTACATTTTTAAAAGATTTTGTTTATTTTTTGTGTATGAGTGTTTATACCATGTGTGCAGTGCCCATGGAGGCCTGAAGAGGGTGTTGGATACCCCGAGACTTGAGCTACAGATGATTATGAATCACCATTTGGGTGCTGTGACTTGAACCCCACTCTTCTGGAACAGGTCCATCCTTCCAGCCCTGGGATTTTACTTGAATTACAGCAATCTTCCAAATGAAATATGGTTGCTTAATATTTTCATCATGTGGTTTTCTGCTTATGCCATTACACACTGTGACAACCCTCCAGAGCCACACAGTCAGGTTCTTTCTCTCTTTAACCAGTATAGAAGGCAGCAATAATGATTTGTTTGTGGTGTGTGTGTGTGTGTGTGTTGTATTTTTTTCATTTCTTCTCTGTGTTATTTTCCCATGGCAAATTCCTAGTGTAACGTATAGGGATCCATTTACTAGGTGAATGTTTATGGCTGCCAAAATACAATGCCAATGGCTTTCCCAAACCCAATGGCAGTGTCACAGAAAATGTGACAGTTTTCCTGGGTTCTCATCTTTACCAGGGATGGCAGAGCCAAGACTATTTCTTTATTAAGCAGCCATTGCAATTTCATCTCAATACAATGTCACTCTGTCAGTATTTCTTCATCCGGTGCTCCGAGGAGGAGAACACCTTGTGAGCTGTAGAAGGCTTGCCTGCTGAGTCCCTGCTTATGGTCCACAATGGAGGCTTTACAGTGATGGGTGAGTGAATGACATGTATTCTGAATTCTGCCACATTTTTCTGACAGTCGTTAGCTTCATAAAATAATAATGAAAGATGTGGTATGAGTTTGTTGGTGGTGAATCTTTCAGACTCACTTTCAGAGTGCCAATGACATTTCTCACCAAACTGGAAAAAGGTAACCCTAAAACTCACATAGAAACAGAAGACACAGGGTAGTCAAGGTAAACTTGAGCCAAAAGAAACAAAGCTGGAGACAACAGAATACAATTTGAAGACAAACAGCAGAGACTTAGTATCCAACCCAGCATGACAGGAGCTCTCCACACCAATGGAATACCATAGAGACCCTGAAAACTGCTTCTGAACCTACTGCTGACAGGTTCTCGACAATGGTGCCAAAGCATGCATCAGAGACAGGACAATGAGTGGAAGGTCAGGCTTTTCATTACGGGGACAGATAACCACCTGCAGGAGGAAGGCATGTTGGGCTTATGGTTCCAGAAGTTGCAGTCTGTGCTTTCCTTGAGGACGGGCCTGTAGTCAGGGTCCACACCATGGCTGCGAGCCTATGGTGGAGCACAGTAGTTCATTTCAAGGTAGACAAAAAGCCGAGAAACTGGAAGGGGTGGGGCAGGACACAGCTTCCCAAGGACACAGTGTTTTCTCTAGCTACCACCAAATGTATTTTCTAGCGCCTTCCCAAATAATGTCTATCCCTAGCTGAGAACCAAGCCTTCAACCTATGAACCTGTGGAGGGCATTTCATATTCAAACCACAGCAGGCAGCAGCCCCTTCAATGAATGGTACTGGGAAACTGTAGTTCCCCTAATGTAGAAAGAGCATGATTGTCACCAGGACTGTATTTCAGTGTATTTACCAAGCACATACAGGGTCTGGGTTCAATCCCCTAGATTGTAATAAAAGAAAGAAAGTCTCGAAAAAACCAAAAAAAAAAAAAAAGAAAGAAAAACAGTAAGGGGGAAAAAAGGAGGGAGGGAGGGACACACACACACACATAGAGACAGAGAGACAGAGAGAGACAGAGAGAGAGAGAAAGAGTTAGGGACAGAAAGACAGAAAACATACTGTCTGATCCTTATCATTTTCGTAGTTCTGTATGACGTTTTAAACATGCACTATATATTATACAGCTACACGTCTATTCAACTGATGTTTGCTGAGGGCTTCCTATGTATCATGTACTTGAGTAAATGTTCAGAGCAGTTGTTCTCAACTTCCCTAATGCTGTGACCCCTTAATCCACTTCCTCATGTTGTGGTGACCTACGACTATAAAATTATTTCGTTGCTACTTCATAACTATTTTTCCTACAGTTATAAGTGATAATGTAAGTATCTGATATGCAGGATATCTGATATTCGACCCCTGTGAAAGGGTCTTTCAACCCCCCCCAAAGGGGGTCATGACCCACAGGTTGAGAACTACTGGTTTAGAGCAAGATAAATGAATTCTGTGCCCTCATGGAGTGGTCTAATGGAGGAAGACAGAAGTTGTGCAATAATTACAAAAATCTTGAGTCTGTATAAATAAAGAATGCTAGGAGAGGGCATCGCAGTCCAGTGTAACCGTTCTGAGGGTCCTGGAAGACTTTTTGGAAGAAATAAAACACACTGACTCCTGAGTGTGACAGAAGTTACCTGGAAGAGGTAGAATGGTGGGGCAGGGGTGAAAAATCCAGAACAGCGTGTAAAATGTCCCATGCTCCACTTCAGAAAGAGCACACCACAGTGAGGACCTGAGGAGGCAGACAAGTCAAACCCTGTGGGCTTTAAGGATTGATGCAAGATGGAACATGGTGAGGGAATTTGGTTTCTGATAGAAGGCAGGGAGAAGCTACTTTAGGCCACACCAAAAAAAAAAAAAAATAATCTCACATGTTCACAATGATCTTGTATGTTTTGATCTATACTGAACATTGGTAGCAACACGTGCAACCCCTTTGTTTTGCCAAATGTAGAAATGAGTTGGATCTGTTCTGAGTTTATTCTGAGAATGTTTTTCTTTGAGCCCATTCTACTTTGTCTCCCCTGGATGAACCCTTTAATTTGTTTTTTTGCGCTTGAAACTGTGAGCTTGTGGTTTCCGAGGTGCAGACCAGAGATGGGGAAATGGCCTTGAAGTGAAGAGCTGTCTCTTTGCAAAGTGAACCTCTGGCGCATATGGTAGGTTGTTCTCAAGTATGTAGGGTATCTGTGGCCTGGATACCATATTTTAAGTGGCATTTCTGCTGCTGGGCCCTGGAAGCAAGACTGCAGCTACTGAGTTCAGGGACAGGAGGTGTGTGTGTGTGTGTGTGTGGGGGGGGGGGGTGACATGAGGCCAGGGAATCTCCTATCTCTGGTTCTCCAGAGACTTCTCCCCATGCCTTAGACGGATTCACATTGCAGTTTTTTTATGTTGTTTTTCTGATTTTCCATCTTTAATATATATATTTTAAAATTTATTTATTGCTTCAGGTTACATCTCTATCACAGTGTCCTCTTTCCACCCCTCCCAGTCCCGCCCTCCCACCCTCTAGCCCCTAACCCTTCCATCCCACTCCTTTGGAGTGGAGTGTCCCTACATAACATTCTCTTACCCCAGCTCAGCAGCCATATGAGGGCCAAGAGCCTCCTCATACACTGGGGGCATAAAAGGCAGTACCACCAGGGAAAAGTGTCTCAATGACAGAGAGAGAAAACAAACAAAAGAAGTCTATGTCCATGTTCCCTTTGGTGCGTTGGTTGTAGTATAGTTATCCTGTACTATAGAGCTAAAATCCGACTGTGAGTGAATAGATGCCATGTGCATCCTTCTGGGTCAGTTTTGCCAGTTAGCCTATCTATAGAGATCACCACAGAGGCCAACTACTTGGTTAATTTTTTTCTCTTGAAGTCCGTTTCCATTCCTTTTTTGGATATATTTGTTCATCTAAATGATTTGATTCATTTAGCTGATTGCTACTAGATCTGTGAGTTCTGAGCTGAACACCAGAAGCCAGGTGTTTAACTTTCGATTCACATCTAGTTATGAATTCAAGGCCCTGCTTGTGCCTGAATATAGTGTATATGTTTATGCTAACAACAACTAAGACAACTGCTACTGTTCCTTCCCACCCAACCGCCATCGGGTATAATTTTCCAGACCTTGCTAGTTGCATATAATTTCTCTAGGTTTTACAATGAACCCAGCAAGACAGGTATTCATATTCCTGTCATCTACTGTACCAGTAGGCTCCCAGCAGAAAACAGATGGCCTTCTCAAATTAGGATAATTTGTGATAAGTTTAATAAAGGGGCTATTTACAAAAGTGTGGTTAGGGTGAGGGAAATCCCCAGCATAGTGTGCCTGGGGCTAATAACAGTATGCCTCTTTGTTACCGGAGAAGAATGGAGTGGGAGGGGAGAGAGTAGATGGGGGGAGGACAGAGCTGGATGTTTGAGGATGCCACAACCTGAGTTGAGTCTTTTGTAAGCAGATGAGGTTGGTCCCCAGAAATCCTGCAACAATGAAGTGAGGGCAGTAAATATTCCAAGAGTCCCTTTTCCCCACCATTGCCATCACTCATCACCAGAGGGCAAAGGAGCTCTTTTATGAGTTCCATGATCCATGCTGTGCAAGGCAGAGGAAGGAAAAGTAAAGGGGAGTGAGTGGAAGACACCCAGCAGAGCAGCCAGCTTCAGCCAGTCATAGTAGTCAATGCTCTGCTACCTCAGTCCACACTTAGCCATTGGGTCCATGAGCCTTCCAGCGGCTTACCTCCTCTCCAAAACCTCTACTTCTTTTGTCTAATCTCCATGTCAATACGAAATGGCATTCACAACCGTATCCACCACTAATCCTATATGCTCACTGTGAACTCCAGGGCAGGGATATTTCCACTGCTTCAGTCTTTGTGTCTTTCCTTCCTCCTTTCTCCAGCTCATCACTATAATCGCTCTCTTCCTACATCATCAAATTTTGCATCCTCTGGAACATTCCTCCACCAGATAAAACCCAGTTTTGGCTGATGGCACCCAGTTGTCCTATCCAGATCTGCACTTGAGTGTCTAGAACTTTGATGGGGAAAATGGATAATTTGGACCAATGAATCTTATGTTAAGATCATGTGAACTGAATTTCCCTGAAAAAAACAAAACAAACCACATTTATGTTCAAAAGTCTACAAGGTTGGTTGGCTGATTAGAACTTGGTGATAGTAGAATTGCAATGTCCTTAATAGTCATTTATCACTCATGCCTGTATCTGACTTAACATCCTTTCAAACTATTAGGAAAAACATTTGGAATATACTACTATAGCAAACCATTAGCTTCCATCAACTCCAAAGCCAAGAATGTGATTAGATGGCATCTGAAACCTATAGTAGTGTTTACCTTGCTTTGCTGTAACTCACCTACTTGATGTCCCTATTGAATGCATTTATGACTAAACCTTGCTCTGTGACTCGTAACCCAAGCCCACATTCTCAGGCATAAACTAATAAACCCTGAGGTAAGTACTATGTTTTGTCTCCAAAATCTGGGGTCACCAGTCACAGATCTCTATGGCTGGCATTGTTTGGACATTTTCCTGGGAAGGAAATGCTTTCTGTTACTGTTTAACACTTCTCAAATTTGTCTGACCAGTCCACCTCCCCCAATGCTTTCCTATTGGTTCCCCCCAGTAGAGGGCCTCTCTTTATATTTCCTGAGAAAGCAAAATCAGCCAGTCCCCACTTGAGTCTACACACTCTTCTGTTTCTAGGTGTGTGCCTTCCGTCTTCCATCTTGCTAAGTGAAGTGTTGTGGACTACTTCAAGGTAGCCCATCCACATGGGCTCTGATCTTGTCCACACTCTTTCACAAAGACTTCTGGCTGCAGAGCTCTCCTATCTTTTTTTTGTGTTTTCTTTCTTCTGAAGTATCATCCCACAGGCATTTAAACATGCACTAGTTGGTTTTTCTTTTGAATCTTAAAAAGAAAGCCCCACACAGAAGTGCCCTGTTCCCCATTCTATTAGTGTTTCTGCCTCATTTCTATGATCATCTATCAACCAAGTGCCTCGATACTACCTGTGCTGGCTCTCTGCAGCTCCTGAGGTTCTGGATTCTGTTTTTTCCACTGAAATGGAAATGACCTTTGAGTTTCCAGATCCAGTGGCCAGCCTTCCTTCCCTTTAATCCTTCAGCCTCACAGCAGTTTCCCATGTGACCATCCCCACCTTGAAAAAGAGCTTCTTACTTTTCCACATCTGCTGCTTTCTGGTTTGCCCTTCCCTCTTTGCCAGCTCAGTCTTGCCTCCTTTACTCAACTCTACAAGATGGTGTGCCCCAGGCTCTTTACATCTTACTGTATCTGTCGCTGCAGAGCCTTATCACTTCTACAGTTCTGGCTCCAGAAAAACACGATTTATAACATTTTTGCCTATTTATTTTCTTTGTGTGTGTACTTGAATACATGGATGTTTCATGTGTGCAGTGTCTCTCTCTCGTAATGTGTGTGTGTGTGTGTGTGTGTGTGTGTGTGTGTGTGCATCTGGAGACGGGAGGTTGATACAGGGAGTCATCTTTTATCGCTCTTTCACCTTATTCTTTGAGGCAGGTCTTTCGATCAAACCCAGAACTCATCGATAGGACTAATCTCACCTGCAGCTTGCTCTGGGTATCCCCTGTCTCCACATTGTGAGGCTGGAATTATAGGCAGGCTGCTGCTATCAATGCCCATCTTGCCGGCACTTCACAAATAAGTCTTCTGAGTCAGTCTTGCTATGTAACCCAGGCTGGCCTTGAACTCATAATCTTCCTGCCTATTCTTCCTGAGTGCTAGGATTATAGGCGTATATCATCATGCCTGTTCTTTTTTGTTTTTCCCTCACGGTGGTTTTCATCTCTAGTTCACACTGGCTCCCTGAGCTGGTGTATATAATGGCTACTCCTCTATTACATAATTAACAGGCATCTCTGGAGACTGCCGAGCAACTTCCTAAACTCAAATTATCTTCTCGAACACACACCGGTATTGCACATTGCAGCCTCTAGTCCAGACAGGGGAGTCCTGAAGTTTTCTAGCCATGGTATGAGAGGAGAAGTGATATGTGACATTTGTAGGTTTGGTCCCCTGCTATGTTCAGCATGGTTCCAGGGGCTGATCTGGCTGTGATGACTGGGCAATGGCAAAAAGACAAGTGCACAGACAGACAGATAGACTTAGAGAAGCTGGGATCTGGTAAACTGGGCTCTCTGATGGAGAAGCCTCACCATTCTGTGGACGGCAGCCATTATTTTAACATCTTTGCAATTTTTACAAAAATATTTCACTTCAGAGAAAGCACAAACAAAAATAAGTACAGACAAGACAGATGTACTCTCCCCAACCCTGGACTGTTACATTTTGGTGTGTTTCTGATTATTATTTTTTTTTCTTAATTTTTTTTATTTTAAATGCTTTATTTTTTTTTCTTCAAGTTACATCTCAGTCACAAACCCCTCCCTATTCCCCCTTCCTATCCCGCCCTTCCACCCTCTTCCCCCCAGAAGTTTCCCCTTTCAGTCCAACAGATGGTTCCTTCTCTTATAACAGTAAGTATTATACAAAACAACAGATATAAATATGCCACATTTATGAGAGTTAAATGGCCCAGTATACCTTCCCAATGTCCAGTTTATACACATTTGGCCCCTGACTTTAACATTCTACTATCTAACCATCTCCATGAGTTTAAAGGTCTATATCTGACTCAACATTCATACTAACTTGCAACACACTTTTAAAAGTATCTTCTTAGATCTATAACACCCTCTTGATTCCTAAACAACTCAAAATTTAACTATGAGACTCTAGCTGTCTATTCTTCAACCACCTCAGAGACCTGAGAGGGATAAATATATCTGCTTATATAGGAAGTGCAGGGCCTGCAGCTTCCAAAACTAAGAAAGGACATACCAATGACTGCCTGGACAGTTCCCATTTTCTCTCCATACATTCCAGCATCAGTCTTCAGCCTTTGGGTCCTGTTTCTCTGACAGACATTTGTTGTAGAGCAGGGATTATGAAGGACTAACCTACCCTGTCTTGGCAGAGTTAGGCTGTCGACTTCCCTGCTACCAAGTTTTGTCCTTTTTGGACAGCAGTCTGTCTGCAGTTGGTGCAAGGGGTTTTTTTCATGCCAAGAGAAAGGCTTGCCACTAATTCAACCATCTTACAGTGGAGGTTCTTCGATGCTTATCTTCTACTTGGAGTAGAATAGGGGGTGCTGTCAGGCGCTGATATGTCTCGATATCAAAAAAAAAGAAAATCTTAATTTAAGATAACATCTTTGAATGCCATATTCTGCAGATCTCTTGGGGTTTTTGAAGATGCCCTATCCATCTCTTGTATTTAGATAAGCAAATGTTGCTTGTCTCTTAGCAACTTGATTACTGGGTAGTTTAGAGAATATCTGTGATACACTGTCATAGTAGCTAACAAAGTGACATGTTTGCATGACTAGGAGTTTGTTTTACTTAACTATCCTAGACCGTTTTAGACGGTTGGTATCAAGAGGCCAGAGCTTCACATTTTATTTTTAAGTATCTCTAGTTATGATACCATTAGGAAGCGTTACCTTTAATTTTGTACACATCTTTGATCCCTTCAGATGGGAAACACAGGTCTCTGATCCCAATAATTAGAGTTCAGAGACACACACATGGGATTTGGAGGGACCTAGGTTTGGAGGCTACTTACAAAAGGCCTTCTCGATGCAGGCAGATTGTCCTTTGGGATCTCAAAATATATACACTGGAGCTGGTTTAGCTCCAAGGTGACAGAATGATTTCTTCTTTAACCTGGATTGAAAGATAATGCTTTGTATGTTGTCGGAAGGCCAAATTTGCTTCAGGAGAAGTACTACCTAGCCCCCCCCCCCCAAAAAAAAAAAAAAAAGAGGGCAATTGTCCCAGGGTTGGGATTGGGGCAAGGCTCTGTTCTTATCTTTCCAGGAGAATTGAAGCATCCATTAGGGGAGCCCGGGGACAGCTGGACAGCGGAAACCTCAGCAGAGAGCAGAATCAGACACCAAGGAGGATGAGTGACCCAGTTGATTCTGCCTGGCAGACTTCCTCAATAGCTGTCTCCATTGGGGGCCTGCAACCACGGCAATCCAATGTCGCTGGGACCGGTCAGCTCTACACAATGCCCCGGCGGGAACCTCAGTGAAGCCTGCAAGATCAGCTTCTGCCTACAAACCCCTTAGGTCATCTAAACAACTGAGAATAGAAGGACTGAACATAAAAGGAGTGTACTAACATTTTTAACCATTTTTTCCATTTGGGTTCAGGCCCCAAACAGGTCTACTATGACCCAAATCAGCAGGAAGTCACTTTAAGAGAGCGACGTCCTATGCCCAGAGGGTGGGGAAGGTGTTTCTCTGCCCTTCTTTTTGGTTATTTGAAGGACAACTGAAAATTCTGTTATTTAGGGGAAGAGATTACAAGTTGTTAAATGGTCCTGTTTAATGGGTTTTGGAGGTTAGCCCCAGGGACTTCCTACTTTTCCTTTTCTGTATCTTTCTTCCTCTCCTATGTAGGAGTGCATAGGCTTGAGAAAAATGAGATATAGACATAGCACAGGAAGGTCCAAGAAGAAGGGGCAGATTATTGAATATGCCCTTATACCTTTGTATATTGATACAAAATTAGTAGTTTATTTGGCTAAAGTGGTATTGACCATAGTTTATTGTGCAAAAATAAGATTGTATTGGATTACATCGGTATTGATCTTTGTATATTGATACAAAATTAAGATTATAGTTGGCCATAATGGTATTGACCCTTGTATATGGACGTAATATTAAGATTGTATTGGGCTTCATAGGCATTGATCTTTGTATATTGATACATAATTAAGAGTATATTTAACCACAATTGAATAGATCTTTGTATATTGATACAAAATTAAAGTGTTTCTGATTATTTAATGGACATTTTTAAGTCCACATGGTATCATCTTACGGCAGTGGAATATCGGGCCCGGTTTTTGCACACTGGGTTAATTGTGCTCAGCGAGTACATCCCGGGAGGACTTTTTTTTTTTTTTTTTAGCAGCACTCCCTGCCCAGTGGTAGATACTCCTTTGCAAAGTGTGTAGGCCTGCAAAATGGACGTGGCCTCGGGTCAGGGCTTTGCCCCTCACAGGCATTAGATGATGCCCATTTATCATCGCCTTTGTCCCGGGGGTAATAGTGAAAGTCAAGTAATGCTGTGCTGTTGCAGAATTTGGCGACTCAGCTGCTCCAGTGGTAACTGGCTAATGTCTCCCAGCAGCTTTCAGATTAGCAGTCGTGAATCTGACCTCCATTGTATGCACTAAATATGGGCTTCTTAACCTAAAGATGAGTTGGGCACAATACGGAGGCGTCCTTCTTACCTTGGCACCTGGAAAATGAGAATTACTAAAGCTTCCAATGACAAGAGATTCAGCAATGGCCCGAGTTTACTACTTAGTTTTCACATGCTATGGGTGGGTAAATCAGAACAAGAGGTAAGTCCTGGGAAAAGAAACAGGCAAATGATATCAAACTTAATGCCCAGAAAGTAAAAACGTATTTGGCTTTTTAAACGGCAGTGAACTGATTTCAGAACCACCTTGTTTGACTGTGGTTTTGGTCTTAGTTCCTATGGCTATGTACCCAGAGTTTTCATGTAAGTCTTATCCGACGATCTCTTTGGTAGTCCCGAGGCGTTTGGTGTGAGATATGATGTGCCAAGCTAAACCACGTTCCTCCAGGACACTCACATCTTAATTTCTAGAACGTGTTAATGTATTACTTTCTAGAGGTGCAGACATTGTAAAATGAATGACTCTGAGAAGAGATTCAGTGGGATTACCAGGATGAGCCCACTGCAATTGCAAGGGTCCTTCAGAAAGAAAGGTGGAAGCAGAAACAAATGTTTGGATGGAAGGAGAAGCAGAGGAAAGAGGAGGCTCTTTACAGTGCTTTGAAGACTAGGAAGTGGTCACCAGCCAAGGACTGTGAGTGGTCTTGAGAAGATGGAAAAAGCAAAGAAATAGTTTATTTATTTTTCTCAGTAGTTTTAAATGAAATCCAGCCCTGTAGACCTGTTTTAGACTTCTGGTTTCCTTCCATTTTCTTCCTCCTCCTTCCCCTCTTCTTCTCCACCTCCACCTGTATATATGTGTGTGTGTGTGTGTGTGTGTGTGTGTGTGTGTGTGTGTATTTAATCCAGGGACTTGCATATGCTACACTAGTATTTTAGAACTGAGATACATTCCAGCCCCATTTTGAACTTCTTATCTCCCTAACTGTGATAAACTAAATTTGCGCTGTTTTAAACCTCAGAGTTCATGGTAATTCACATGGCAGCCATGGGAACAATATACACATGATTGCTTATAACTGAGGAAAACTGTATGTCAGAATTCATGCTTATTGGTGACAGTGTCCAGGGCTTTGATCTGAGAATGATTCTGAGGATTTTGCTGATGGGATACCACCATCAACAATCAGTAACCTGTTTGAGTTCAGAGTGTGTCCCTGTATCTAAGACCTGAATGATTCTGGGATGAGTGAAAATAAAATCCACGGAATCTAAGAACTGGCTATTTTGCTGCTTTGAGAAGTGAGCCCCCAAACAGGACCCAGATGAAATGTCCATGAAGTGTGAACCTGCAAACAGGACTCAGATGAAATGTCCATTAGGTGTGCACTTCAGTGATCTGTTTAGCTGAGACTGTTTGAAAGGGACGTCGTTGGCTTTACCCAAGTGTTGTGATCACTAGAGTTCCTGGTTTCCCTTGTTCAGCTACTCCACTGACTTGCAAGTTTGGAAGTTTGATGCCCCTCTTGTTCAGCTTTACTATCCATAAAAACCAAACTAAGGAAAAGCTATTTTGAGGTAGACTGGGAAAAAAACCCCTTAGGTTTTAAAAGATGTAAAGGAGTGATTTCACTTATAAAAATAGATGCTTAGTAAAGCCAGGCATGAGTAGTACTCTCTCTCACTCTCTTCTTCTTTATCTCCTTTTCCTGCTTCTAGCACCCACATCAGGCCGCCAGAGTCTCCTGGTAAGAGTTGTACACACTTGGAAATGAATCATGACTTGTGATTTTAGGACCGTGTTGGTGAGTTACAACCAAGATCTGTTGTTTGTCACTTACAGCGTGGATAGTATATCCCACCTCTCAGGTCCACAGAGGATACATGGTGGCTGCAGGACATAATTATGGCTTTTTTGAATATCTTTCAGGCATTTGGATCTGTGGCTCCCTCTTTGGATCACTCCCATGCTAACTAATATGTTACTGGCTCCACACAATTGACAGCTGGCTCTGCCTTTGGCTAAAGGCCCACCTCTGGGGCTGTCTCAAAATGGGGCTAATGAAGGCCTGTATGAGTTCTCTGAGTTTCCTAAGTATCATCTACCTGGGAGCAAAAATGTGTGTGAGGCCCAGGTGTCCCAACCAGGAATCTCACCACACAGCTGGATGCACCAAATGGGCCAATTATTCTTCTAGGTAGACTATAGAGATTCTTTTGCTGATTTTTAATGTAATTAAAACAAAACAAAGCTAGGCCATTTCTGAGGCCCAGATGGGGAGTGCTTGGAAGTGAACAAAATTGGACTTTCTCTTGGCAGAACAGTCAGAGAGTCCCTTTCAGCTTACTCACCCGGGGTTCCCACATAGTGTTGAGAGAAGCCACAGGGTGAGCAATGAGGCTTAAGGTAAAGCTGCAGAGTGTTCTGTGGAGGCCACTCTATAGTTATTCATATCAGCTCATACGTTTTCTCAACAGGAAGCAAAGCTAAACAGGGAAGCTTTCCTTGCTTATTACCAGAGGAACCAAAACCAGAGCCTACACCTCCCAAATTCTCAACAGGGACAGATAACTTCTGAGAATGGAAGATTCCCACCTAGATAGCCAGGGTCTTGTGGACAGCGATTGGGTTTGCTGGTGTCTGCATCCCTGCCACCTGTACCTGGTAATTGGGGCAGCAGGGGAAGGGAAGGGGCTCAGTCAGTACTTGTGAATTGAAGGAATAAGTGAATAAAATAATGTTTCATACACAGGTCAGGAGAGAGACATGAACATATCATTCACACAAGCTAGGAGCCAGGAGCCAGGAGCCAGGAGCCAGGAGCCAGGAGCCAGGAGCCAGGAGCCAGGAGCCAGGAGCCAGGAGCCAGGAGCCAGGA
>CAJQZJ010032395.1:7794506-7833805 GCA_907164525.1 Lophiomys imhausi | reverse complement strand
CAGGAGCCAGGAGCCAGGAGCCAGGAGCCAGGAGCCAGGAGCCAGGATAGATGTCTGAAGAAGGATCAGCTTTGTCTTTATTTTCTTGTTTAAAACATTTTTCTTCAATTGTGTGTGTGTGTGTTGTAATTATATGGCATGTCATGGAGTTCAAATACTTAAAGATCTGTTCCTTTCTGTAGAGCTGTGGGTTTCAACATGGAAATCAGTAATCACATGTAACTTAACTAGTTAGTGCTTGAACTGTGGCCAGTTTGGATTGAGATATGCTGTGAGTATGGAACACACCTGGAGTCTCAAAATAGCACAAGAATTGGAATGTAAAATGGCTCATCAATTTTTAAAAGTATTAAAACAACTATTAAAATATTGACTGCATGTTGAATTGGACAATGCTGTAGATAAATTGTGTTAAACATGTTTTGTGTTTGCGTGTGCATATGTATGTGTGTGCATGTGTATGTGTAGGTGGAACCCAGAGAACAACCATGAGTACTGTTCCACAGGCTCCACCATCATAGTTAACTTTAGTTGTCAACTTTACAAATGGGAAGAGGGAACCTCAACCAAGAAATTGCTTGTATCAGATTGGCTTGTGGGCATGCCTTTGGGGGCATTTTCCTGATTGTTGATGTAGAAGGGCCCAGCTCACCATAGAAGTATGCCTGGGCTGTGTAAGCAAGGTAGTTGAGAAGGCCACAGGAAGGGAGCAGCGTTTCTCTCTGGCTCTGCTTCGAGCTCTTGCCTTGAGTTCCTGCCTTGGCGACTCTCAATGATGGACTGTAGCCTATAAACCTAATAAACCAATTCCTCCCTAAGTCGCTTTTGGTCAGTGTTTTTTCACTTGTTGCTCTGGAGCTCACTGGGTAGGCTAGCCTAGCTGGCTACCAGGAATCTGCCTGTCTTGCATTCCCTGTGCTGGGGTTAGAAGCAAACTACCATGTTTGGCTTTCTTTCTTTCTTTTTTTTTTTTTAATGTGGATTCCAGAGATTGAACTTGGGTCTTCACACTTGCAACATAAGTGCTCCGAGTTAGCTATTGCCCACACCCTAAATATTTTATTAAAATTCACTTCACTATTTCAGAGTAACTTTTGAAACGTGGCTTACATTTGTGTTTCACACTGTGTTTCTCAAGTTTTGGCGGTCCCTGCCACAGGGACTTCATGAGTGTCTTTGGTGAGCAAATGGGCTGGGGTAAGAGGTAAGCCACGATGGGGTTAAAAAGTTATTTGATAATGTATCAGTGAGTCAAATGATTCTTAAGTAAATTGCCAAAGGACTACAATTAAGAGGCACTTTGGAGCAGATGTGCTTGCTTAGTTCTGCCCCACTGGCAAACCCCACTAGCCAGCAGGAGGCTGAATCTCAGAAGAGCTCAAGTTGTGGGGCGGCGCTTGAAGCCAGCCTTATGGGAACTCAGCATCTCTGTCCTTGATTTTCAAGTCTGGTGCCACAAGAAAACAGTGAGGTACAATGCTCGCTACTGTGTGTGCAGCAAGTTATCTGAACATGTCGTTGGAAAAGTCAGTTTGCTGATTTGCTAAGATAGGACAAGTTCGTGGCTGCCTCGCATTTGTCCCCTTCCTCATTTGCACTCTGATACATTATCTTTCTTAGAGGCATCATGCCAGGGGCTGTGGACACCCAAGACTGGGTGAAGGATACAGTGCCACCCCTTCCTACTGTCCCTGCAGTGCACTGGGGGAAAAAAATCAATTTTTCTTTGAGCCAGACAAAGTTCCTTGCAACCTCAAAGCTTGTACTGATTTTGCTCTTGCTGGGTGTAAATGGATGGCAACTCCTGAGGTTTGCATTGTGAGGCTGGTCATACTTGTTCTGCCTCGGCTTGAATGTTTCCTCTTCACAAAGGCCTTCCTGTGCCCACGGCCAGTGTACTGTGAGAGCCCACTTGGCACTGCTGCTCTTTTCATGAACTTTCTTTTGATTTGCAATTACTGTTCTCACTCACTGTTAATAATCCCAGCTTTACAGGCAGAGAGATAGCTGTCCTCCTTCTTCACCTCTAGGGCCCAGTCACCCATCCCTCCAAACCCAGTTTTTTGAATGAATAACTGAGTGGAAAAATTAGTGTGTCTAGCAATGTGGCCATAGAAATTAAATATCATCTCCAGAAATGTCCTCTGTTGCCCACAGACAGGAGCCCTGGGGAGAAACTCTGTCCCTGGACAGTGTTCACAGGAAGCTTGCTTAGGGCAAGAATACACAGAAGGTAGCTGCTGTCCATGTCCTTGCTCAATTTGGGCACATGTCTGCTAGAAAATGACTAGTTGGGGAGTGTGATGCATTGTACAGGAATAGCTGCTGATTTAAAGGGAACACGGCTCCCAGCGTGTCCGGTGCATGGATTTGTCTACATCCAAAACATTTAATATAATTTATTGTCTTGGAGGCCACAAATTAGTACATGCAGTTAAGTCCTCTGCTTAATTTTTAGCCTAATTTATCCCCCATTTTCTCCTATATGTGATGTTGGATACATTTAAAACTGAAAAGGAGCAGTGTGGTGGTTTTTGTTTTGGGTGCTGTATCTAGGAGCTTTTCCATGTACGTGGAGATGAGTTTTATAAAGCCAGAACTGTGTGGCATGTGCAGGGACATTACATAGAGACTTGTCCCAGGCACTGGCTTGTCTGAGCGAGCATGTGGCCCTTTCAAGATGCTGTCCCTGCCTGAGTCATGAAGATACAGGGCACTTGTAAGAGGAGGACTGTTGGAGGAGGGATTGGATATGGAGGAGGGCAGGGGTTAGGTGTGCTTGGCCCTAGCCTGTCTGGATGGCTTGAGGTGATGTCACACACAGACTTCACATGTCCCTTCCCTTCTCTTGGATGGGTGAAAAGCTGAGTCAAGTTCTGGGCATTGCCTCTGTCTCACTAAAGTCCAACCAGAGGTGGCAGGTCAGGCTCTGTGTTATTTTTCAGGCTGCTGTGTTCTTTTATTACACACTGGAGGGGACCAATGTTCAGTCATTCTTGTAAGACCTTTCACGGCTGCACTGCTGTGCCCGGTAGCCACACTGGTGTGCTTCCAGTGGAGTCCTCCAGGTGTACCATCACCATGGTATAGGGGCTGCCTGAGGGACGGCCGGGGAAACAGACATGATGCAGTGATAAAGCCACAGGTTCTTGGGGTGGTTCTCAAAGGAACTAAGCCTTGAGGCTAGTGACAGGAGCTAAGCCCCTCTTTCTGGTTCCTTTAAAGCAAAGGTAGATTTGAGAGGAGAAAGCCCTCAGGTCATCAGGAGGGAGATGGGGATTTGGGGGTAGAAAGGATTGCCAGTGAGGTGACCACTTAAGGACCTTCTTTCCCCCATGTGTCATGAGCTTCATGTGTGATGATCGTGTGTGTGTGTGTGTGTGTGTGTGTGTGTGTGTTTCCAGCTCAACCCCAGCCTGCCAGGGGCTGGTTAATGAAATTATTATTATTATTATTATTATTATTACTATTTTAGATTTATTTATTTATTATGTACACAGTGTTCTGCCTGCATGTATGCCTCCCCACCAGGAGAGGGCACAAGATCTCATTGTAGATGGCTATGAGCCTCCATGTGGTTGCTGGGAACTGAACTCAGGACCTCTAGAAGAGCAACCAGCACTCTTAACATCTGAGCCATCTCTCCAGCCCCTGGAATTATTATTGATGACAACCTTGATTCCAGCTTGTGCTTCTCATACTTATCTGGGGGACAGCATACATGCTGACTAAAGGTGGGAGCCAACTTGAGCCACGGGGGATCTTTGGAGGGAAGTTGCGGGTTTCAGCCAATAACTGTGATGTATTGTCACATGGGATGGGAGATCCAGAATGAAACTTTGGATAGAAGTGGAGATGTACTATAGAAGAAAGAATGTACATGTTTTTGCTTAGAGGCAGAGTCTTGCTGTGTAGGTCAGGCTGGCTTTGAACTCACAATCCTTCTGCATCAACCTCCCAAGAGTAGAATAACAGGTCTGTATTGCCACACTCAGTTGGATAATTCTTAGGATTACTCTGGGTCCTTGTTCAGTGCTTTGTTGGGAAAAAAAGAGTAACTTTGGAAAATAGACGTGAAATTAAATAGGGAAAGAAAGGATAGGATAGTAGACACAAGAAGAAATTTTTGAGAGAAAGAGAGTGGGAGAGAAGGAACAGGACAAACAATAGAAAGTATAGCCATATTGTGGAATGCTCTGCCCATGGTCCTCCCTCTTCTTGACCCATGCCTAGTAGCTCTGTAGGACAAAGGGGACAAGAATGGGAAATCTCTTACGTGTTGGGAACCGTTCTTCTTTCTCTTCCCTCCTCGTTTCCCTCCTAGTTCAGGAATTTTGGTAGAGTTTGTTTATTTTTAATTGTGTGTGTGTGTGTGTGTGTGTGTGTGTGTGTGTGTGTGTTTTGGGGGATGTTAGTGCAGGTCCATGCCACAGTGTATGTATTTTATGTATCCTTTTATTTTGAGGTCCTGGGATTGAACTCGGGTTGCCAGGCTTGTGGGAAAAGTGCTTTTACCTGTGAGCCATCTCACAGGCCCCATTTTGGTAAAGCTTGACCAGAACGTTAGATCTGCCTATGTTTTAGTGCCTTTAGTCCTGACATTCTCTGTCTGCATATTGGAAAGCAGTCGTGCGTTCAGTTGAGACTCTCCTACAGAGTGTGCACCCCAGTCAGTGTGGTCACGGGGACATTGATGGCCTGAGCTATTTGCACAGTTAAATAGTGTGTTTTCATGTAAATGATATTTGCAAAAAAGATAAGGATGAAATATATTTTAAAATGTGCATAAGAGGAATATACATTCAAGACAGTCCTTCCCTGTACCGTTTGTGAAGATCTTTCAACCAGTGTCTTAGAATAGTCTACAGAGGATATATGTCTCATCTTTCCATTGAGCTTCAGAGCATGGGGAAGGTGGCTTTTGTTTGTTTGTTTTTATTCTTAGTCTCACAACTGTAAACACAAGCATTCTCTACTTTCAAATAATGACTTCCGATGTATCATTTGTTGAGGAATCTTGTGCGCTGTCTTTTTCTTGTGGATGGTCTTAACACCTGGTTACAAGAGTTTTAAAGGAAGATGGGTCAAGCCAACCAACCAACTGATGAGCAAGGGGGGGTGCAGTCTGAAATGCAGCTAGTGCTCTGTGCACCGTGAAGTGCCCCCCACCCTCACATCCTCACTCCTTTCATGGTTAAGGAAGCTACCATCCTCCAGGCACTGCAGAAGTTCCAGGTGGTAGAGAGGTTGACAAGCTCTCCCCATGCACTTAGACAAGGGCAGGGTGTCCCTTTGCTCGCTGGAGCAGATGGCTTTGTACAAGCTCTCTAGGATGCCTGTGCCCTGGTTTCAGCTCAGACCATTGAACTGGAAACACGCCTGCCCACAGAGACACACCACCTTGGATGGCAGCGGCTGTTCTCTGTGCCTTTTACACCTCTCCCCTTTCTGATATTCTGCCCTTGAAATGAGGCCTCTGAGTGGTCTGGTTGTTGTAGCAGATGAACTGGTGGTTGCCTGGATTCTTCAAACAGTGGGCCTTCTGCTCTTCTGCTTTTATTTTACCTTTTTTTTTTTTTTTTTTTTTTTTTTTTTTTGCAACCAGATTTAGCTGGGAAATGACTGTCCGCTTGTTCCTTCACTGTCTGAGTCAAATTGTGAATTGAAGACAGTTGGGGCTGTGGCCGCACCTACCTGGCAATTGTACTTGTGTGCCAGGCCAAATGCTAAAAGCTCTTAGAAATGTTAGCATTTCAGGCTATAGAAATCATTTTTACAGGCCTCCTTTTGCAACTGAGAAGATTTGCCTTCTGAGAGAGATGAGGTCATCGCTGAAGCCATGTTCATTTTGAGTAAGGGGATGCTTGGGGCGGGGAGAATCAGGGTTTCTTGCTTTGTCCTCTCCTCCTTCTCTCCCTCCCACCTGCAAATCCCCACATAATTATCCCTGTCTCCAAAGCCTGGGAAGCTCACCTTCCACAACAGAGGATATTAGAAGGGCTAATGTCTCCCACTGCACATGGAGAAATAGTCTTTTGTCTGAGGAGGAAGTTGTCCCATCTGAAGATTATGTCCCTCTGAGGCTGTGCCACAACCGGAAGACAGCGAGATTCCCTGGACCCCTGAAACTAACTGTTGTGGAATACGCTAATATCAGGGTTTAGGTAAGTGAGGTAGGAGTTTCAGAAGATTGTGAGGAGGTCTCTGCCCTGTAAGTAATCCAAGAGATTTCCGGGATTATAGAGGATGGGGAGGAAGACATGCTAACCACAGGCTGCTGTTGCCTTAGATGTGGCCCTCTAGTCTCCGAACACCTTCCACTGGCTTAGCTGGTGGGTGCTCTACAGCAGGTAGAAGTGGCCCAGGTCACCTGGTTTGCTCTATGTTCATGATCCTCCTTGAACATTGTGCTGGTGTGAAAGGATCTCTTTCAGGCCTGCCCATCATAGTTGTCAGAATTAGGATGGCAGACACCTATTGATTGAACCTTCTTGTTTAGGTTTTTGTGCTTACAGAGGAAACTATTTTTTAGGTTAAAGCTTTGGAATATATGAAAATGATGAGAAAATGGGCAACAGTACATCTCATTGCAATTTTAATATACTTTGCACACAACTAATTTAGTAAGAAGTAAGCCTCTGTCAAATTACAAATATGTTATCACTATAGTAACTGATACCTTGCCTCACCTGGGTTTTGAGAAAGTGTTAGCCATGGCTTGGTTTAGGCAGAATCCAACTCAAAGACATTCCAGTGTATTCCATGGGCCTGAGACCCTCACAAGACCCTGATAAGGCCCCAGGATGCTTACTACACACTCAGTCAGGGATTTTGAATGCATTTAACCAAGTGTGGTCTCAGACTGGATCCATTTTTGTCCAGGATCCTAAGTCCATGAGGGTCTGAGTCAGACTCAGGGATGGCACATGCATAGCAAATATGTCCTTTCTTTGTGCCCCCCACCCCAAGCCATAGTTGCCATAGCTCATTGATCATGGACCACTCATCTCTGGACACAGTGGTAACCTTACCATTGTGAAGCAGCCTTAAGAGTCAGCCTGAGAGATGCTGCCCAGTGATTATCTCCAATATGCATTGTTTGATGTTTGAATTGATGGCCTCACTTCAAGGTTCTTAGAAATATGGTTACTAGTGACCTCAAGGTCAGATTTTAATGCCAAGGCTCTGACTGGGTCACATAGGTATGGCACATTTCTATTCCTTCTTGCTACTCTGCACATCCATATGATTTAAAGCCAACATCACAGGGTGTTGAAGAGAATGTGGTGCCTGCTCTGAGTTCAAGTCCTTCTTTGTCTGCTTAGTGCTGGTGTACACTTTGCTGGGTATCCCTTTTCAGTATTGCACTGTTATGTGGAGTGTTAGGCTTTTATGTGATCTAACCTGCCAAATTTATTACAAGAGTAAGAAGTGACATAGAGAACCTGGCACTGGGGCTGGGCGGATAACTCAGTGGGTCAAGTACTTGCACATAAGCTTGAGAACTGGATTTCAGATCCTCAGCACCCACATAAAAGCCAGGCAGGCATGGTGGCCGATTGTAACTCAATATTTAGGGGACAGAGATGGGGTCCTCGGGGCAAACTGACTAACTAAATTACCCACATTGGTGAGCTTTGGGTTCAAGAGACATTGCCTCACTATATAAAGTGAAGACAGGCCGAGGAAGACTCTGGATTTTTAGGCAGGCACACTGCTACCATGTGTGCCCACAGCATGTAAACACACACAGAACCTGGCATCTTTCTTGACCTGTTAGAAGCACTCATAACTGGTTGTCATTATTAATAGTGACTCAGACAAAGGAGACAAACATGGTGTCTGACTAGAATAGATGGTTAGTGCTTTCTTCTCCTTACCCTGATCTCCTTAGGAGGAGTCTCCACAGATGGAAACTGTTTTCGTGTGTGCATTCACTCCTCTAGTCAGCCTCAGTAGAAGGTATACTCCAGGAGGGGCTCTAACTTCTGTTCTGTCTCCTAGACATATCCCAGTCTTCTCTCTAGATCTTGGCTGAAGAACTGAGTATGCTTTCTTCATTTTTTCTTGTAAGTGATAATCTGCAAGCATTTGAGAGACGCTCTCCTCTGTGCAATGGCCCCATGGGCTTGCCTGGAGGTTGGCTGAAATGCTCTAAGGAGGGAGATGTTTAAAGGCTTCTAGAGCCTTACATTGGGGTGTGGCCGTCTCTGTTGGGTTGTAGGCTGCCTATAAACATTTCTCTTACTTTTCAATAGAGCTGATGATGTGACTTACTTTAGTAGTCTTAACTAGAGAAGAGCTTCCTGGTCCCCAGTTGGGTTTGGGGAGGTTTCACTGTTGAAGTATCTATCTCTGGTAGATCTGGTAAAGCCGGTAACATTGTCACTTTTGTCACTGTGCACTTAAAATGGGATTAGTGCAAACTGTGGTGGACCAAGAATGTGATTTATGGGATTTTGGAGATTATGGTAAAACATTTCATTAATAATTTAAATATTGACTAAATTTTGGTTGATGTCTTTGAAACACTAGGTAAAGCAATAGCTATCATAAACAATTTTATATACTTAACTCCCTAAAATGTGGTTACCAGAAAAATTTAAAACAACATATGCAGGTTGCATTTGTGTTCACATTATATACACATTGCGCTTTCTCTCGGTCAGAAGGGGACAAGTCCAAGGGGGTGTCAGTCTGAAGAGCTGTGGGTCTGCAGTAGGTCTTGGTCCTGCTTCTGCACTAACTCAATATAGCCTTGGACAAGTCATGAGCCCATTTGCCTTGATCATTGAGGAAAAACCCTGTTCAGAAGGAAAAACCCTTCTGGCTTGAGCAAAACTATCAAGGCACATTTTTTTTGGGGGGGGGAGTGTATGGAGAACACAAAGTTTAACAAGCAACGTAGGATATGGTACTCTTAGGGGCCAGCTAGAAAAGAACTAGAGGTTTCTAATCTGGGATAATCAATCTGAGATGCCATAGGATTATAATTTTCATAAAAGACACCACACCCAGTGCCACATGAAGTCATTGTTATTTTCATCCTAGATTCTCTCAGGGAAATTCCAGGGTCAGTATTTGGACGTCATCCATACACAATATACCTAATAAATGTCCTATTGACCTGGGAACTCCAGACCCTTTTGTGTACTGGGGCTTCTGAGCAACTTCCTCCTCTAGTCCCTGCTGGGAAGAAATCAGAGAAATCTGATGATGTTGTTCGTCTAAATCAAATTGTATCTATTTAATTTAGCATGTGTCTTTCTAATTTATATTATGAGCCCTCTCGACTGAAATTGAGTCTCTTTTAATGTTCTCGATGGTTTCTAGGGTGTCTTCTATGCTCAGGCAATATGAACAACAAGAAATGTCTTTGATTCTTGATGTACATTTTACTGTTAATGTTAAAAGTTGTTCTTTGGAAGAAAATCATCTTCAAAAGTTTGGGGCTTGTGTGTCCATGTGTCTCTCAAACAGCTGAGAAAAAAATGAAAAAACTGAAGGACTCACTAGTTATACAATATTTTGATAATGGGTGGAATGTACTCATCTAAAATGTCTGGATATATGACTGTATATAGATACTATCTTGAACTGTGTTTTTTAATTTTACTTGCCTATGTAAATCCAAGTTATGGCATGGAACATATCTGTAGTCTGGTGGGCACACTCATGTCCTTACTGTGTCATGCATTTTCTTTCCCTGTGAGCATGTAGTTAACTTCTCAACACCTACTTTACAGAGGTGGCAAACTGAGTCACTCTATGATAGGTTGCTCAGTTGAGGTTGTTCTGTCCTCTTGCCTGAATAATCGAATAACAAGAATGTTGGTATTCCTTTACAGTGAGTGCTTTACCCAATACTTCAATGTCTCTCAGCAAGCAGATCAGGAGACTCGGTACTCAGATCAGCTTTCCAACAGCTGCTGATCACGGATACGTGCCTGGTAACAGAGCAGATCTGAAGACTAAATGGGGGGCTTCCATTCTCAGAGAAATGGATATTTAAGGGTGAGGCAGAGCAGACAAATACACAGAAAACTGCAACATGCCTCAAACTAGATGTCCATCTTTGACAGCTTGCCCCTGGGTCTGAAGGGACATGTTAGTGTCTGGTGAAAGGAACAGTAGGGAGGCTTCCATCACTTGGGAGGGGCCGGTTTGCTGAAGGAGCCAGAGGCATTTTCTAGTGGAGAATCGAAGGCTCTAAACTTAGCAAGCATGAGTGTTTCCTGGGTTCCCTCCTGAGATCCATCGCTGTAAGTGTAGGCTGGGGCCTGGTGCTTTTCCTTGCTTAATGGCTGAAGCAGCTGGTCTTTGGATCATGCAAGCTGCCTCACTGTGGCTGAGCTGAGGAGCTGTGCCCATTCTGACCAGCATGTTTTCTGCATTTCTGTTCTTCATTCCTTCACCTGGGTTACTCCATCATCGATGATGGTTAGTGTCACATGGTTTAACCAAATGGGGAAGTAGTGTGTTGTACCTGCTTTTCATGAAGAAAGAAAATTCCCCCCTTGCTGTAATGGCTGCATCCCTCCCTTCTGCCTTCTCCTTCTAGAAACATTTGCATTTAAGCATTATCTCTGCCTCTATCCTCTCATCCCCTCTGTTTCTATCCCAGCATACACTCACTTTTATTTTGGCAGCAAAGAAATTGCTGGGATCCCCATTTGGAATAACTTTTAAAAGGCTTAAAAAGAAATAATCTCACCAATTACAGTTCCTGGTACTTATCCAAGTAAGACCCAGTATCCTGTTGCTTTGTTGACATCAAGCCCCAGCCAACTGTTGGGGAGCAGGGGCCTATGGAGTTAAAAGGAGGGCCTGGTGGAGTTACCTCACCATGGGAGGAGAGAAGCATGCACAATTAGATACTTAACACTCCTCAGCAATTAGGAAGTTCTTATTCTGTTCTTGGCAAAGATTATAGCCCTTTGCAACAGTGCTTTGAGTCTGCCTCCAATACTGTCTGCTAGAAGTGCTTTTATCCCCCGAAGATACAGTACAAAATACAAATCATCATTGGTTTTATCTCAGCCGGGATTGCTGTTTCTCCAAATACATTTATCCCGTGCAACTGCCCATCAGACCATTTTTCATCCTTCATCCCGCTCCTTTGCGACGGCTGGGTTTAAGGCCTTTCGTCTGTCCTTTGTTCCTCTAGCACGACAGAGTAAACAGCAGGATTGATCTTACACTGCATTTTGGTATTGTTCCAAGTGCTCATCAATAGCCGTGGCTGGGAATGCACTGACTGGAAAGGAAGGGCAGATGGAAATGCACTTCTAGTTCTTCGTGCCTTTTAGTGTGCAGCGGAATGGCTCTAATCTGAGAGCTGCTACACTGGCTGCCAATCCACATGCAAATTCCTCATCAAATGAGGACTTCCATATTTGTTCTGAGGGAGGTCCTTAAAGGTATGAGGAAAAGACAGAGAGAAAGAAAAAACAAAACCCTGAAAGGGCACTTTACTTCACTGCCTCTTCCATCCAGGGCACTTACTACACTGTCTTGGGAAGAGGAAGGGATAAAGGAGTGGTTACATTGCCAGTTGCCACGTTCTTCTCCGCGTCTTTCACAGGTGCTCAGAGAAGTGAGATGTTCTGTTTGGAGAGAGCTTTGTTTTAGCAACGTGGTTTACAGTCAGTGATGGTGGCTTACAAATGAGGGAAAAAAGCATAAGAAAGGACTGTGGGCTTTTCACAGCTATTTTGTTTTGTTATTAATTATGGGGAGGGGTTCTTCCTAATTGAGCTATCACTTGTCTATTTGTTTTTAATTGAGGTAAACCAACAATATTTGGGCTTATAAGCTTTTCTTTGATTGATAGGTACTCTTTTTTTTTGAAAAATTAGGAAACAATTATGAAAATTAAAAGTCATAACATATATTCCCAATGTCCAGTCCATATGTATTTGGCAACTATTTCTTTAAAAAGTTTTTTTTCTGTTTATTTATTATTTCAATTTACATCTCCATCACAGTCTCCTCCCTCCACTCCTCCCAGGCCCATCCTCTCACCCTCCCGCCCTCTGCCCCTTCTCCCACCTATCCTACTCTTCTGGTGTGGAGTGTCCTACATATCAGCCCCACTCAGTTGAGCAGCCATGGACTGGGGGCCTACATGGGAGCTCCACTAGGGCTAAGTGTCCCACTAACAAGTAACAAAGTCTATGTTCCTGATCCTTTCAGTCTGTTGGTTGTAGGATAGTTATCCTGTACTATATGGCTAAAATCCAGTTATAAGTGAATAGATGCCATGTGCATCCTTCTGAGTCTGGGTTAGCTCACT
Source organism: Lophiomys imhausi (assembly GCA_907164525.1). Taxonomy (NCBI): domain Eukaryota; kingdom Metazoa; phylum Chordata; class Mammalia; order Rodentia; family Muridae; genus Lophiomys; species Lophiomys imhausi. Next base: position 7,821,510 of record CAJQZJ010032395.1, on the reverse strand, counting down.
CAGGATGAGCTTCTCTAGTTCCATCCATTTGGCTGCAAATTGCATGATTTCATTGTTTCTGATAGCTGAGTAGTATTCTATTGTGTATATGTACCACAGTTTTTTTATCCATTCATCGGTTAAGGGACATCACGGCTGTTTCCAGTTTCTAGCTATTACAAATAAGGTTGCTATGAACATAGATGAGGAGACCTCTTGTGGATTGGTGAGGAATCCTCAGAGAAATGTGACTCTGAGATTCCATCTCACATTTGTCTGAATGGCTAAGATAAAAAACTCAAATGACAGCACATGCTGGCAAGGTTGTGGAGAAAGGGGAACACTCCTCCATTGCTGGTGGGAGTGCAAGCTTGTACAACCACTATGGAAATCGGTCTGGTGATATCTTACAAAACTTGGAATAGCTTTACCTCAAGACGCAGCCATACCACTCCTGGGTATCCACCCAAACCATAGGTACTCTTTTTAAGGGCCACACCCTTGCCTCTTGTATTGGAAGGTGATGTGATGGTTGGCTAAATGGATTTTAGATTTTTGTCTTTTTTTTGCGACAGGATGTCACTATGTAGCTTTGGCTGGTTCGGAACTCACCATGTAGACCAGGCTGGCTTGGAACTTGCTATGTTGATCAGGCTGGCTACAAACTCAGAGATCCACCTATCTCTGCTTCCCAGCTGCTGGGATGAAGGATGTATACCACTATGCCTGACCCTTTGGATTGTTTTTATTGAAGGACCACCAAATAGGGCATTTGGGTATTTCTGAGAGATAATAGGTAGAAGGGGAGGGTATGGAAATAGTTGTCTTGTGTCAAGTGTGTAGCAGCATCTCACTGCCTGTCATGAAAGAGATGTAGAGGCAATCTAGCTGAGCCTAACTTCATGCACAGCATCTCTGGTTGAAGGAACTCCTTGACATAGGGCAGCTGTGTAATCCTAGATCTGCCTGCCTCAGCTTTAAGAAAGCCCAGTTTTTCTTTCATTTCCATGTAAAATCCTGTAAATAGAGTTACCTCTGCTATAAAGTGTTTCCTCTATACCACGGGTTCTGGAACTGGGTCGGAACTCCCCATGCCGTTCTGTAACTGAACATGGTGGAGATCACAGAGAATCTGGCAACAATAGACATTTCTGAATGCTCAATGAGCAAGAATTAATTCAAAATCAAATGTGCAATGAATCCAGAGTGTTTCTGACAGTTCTTGTTGAAGTTGCAGCATATGACTTCACTGCAGTCTTGGTTCTGAACACTCAACATGGTTACTGTGCGTTATGCATACTGCCATGCTACACAATAGCATCGAACGCTGCTCAGACTTGAGAGGATTGTCTATTACACATGCATTCCAGTGTTTTTATTGTCCGTACAAAGTCTCATGCTCTTATAGAAACATAATGGATTAATTATGTAAAACAAAGCTTTTAATATTTTCCTACTCAGCATGTAAGTATTAAATTAGTATGTCTTTGGATTGCATTGGGTTAGAATATTTGATTTTTGAATATATTATTTGAGATGCTGACTTGAGTTTCATTTAAGAAAAACAAAACAAAACAAAACAAAAACCATTAAGTGAATTTTGGCTTGGGATTGGGATGGAATTTCCAGCAATTTCTGGAATGGACTTGAACACACTTTGCTATTTTACACTACCTATTTGAAAGGGCATACTCAGCATTGATGGTTATAACATCAAAATATTGACCAGCTCTGAAAAATGTTGAAGATGTGTTCTATGTCCTGCAGCATCAAATATCCAGCTGAGATTTTAATTCTTTATGTAAAAATAAGGAACTCATATCATTAATACTTTAATTTTCTTCAATCTCTAAATAAATGCTACAATGACATGCACACTAAATAATTGTTAAAATTATTTTATGATTTATTGATAAATGTTTGACTTATATACTTAACTAATATGGTTATGTACCGAGGGTTGCATAAGACTTTCTTGGGGAAAAGATGGGTCACAGGTAGCAAGAGTTTAAGAAACCCTGCTCTACCCACACCCTACACTGATACCCTGATAAACTGAATCCCACATTTGCCATGATGGTGGCTAAGTCTCTTTTCTGTCCTGGAAAAAAAATGCCCACATACATACTGTTTTTTATGATGTAGGTATGCATCAACCAATTTGTAAGTTGTTTTTAGTTGTAAGAATGTTATAATTTCCATGAGTGTGCAGGTTTCTCTTGCTTGAGGTTTTACAGGTAGTAATTATCTACCACAATGTGGAAATACCACCCTGCTCTAAGTTACACACAGAGCACATTACTGGGAAACCCTTGCTCAAGTCATAATGTAATAGTGTTTCTGAGAAGTTGTGTGTTTAGATGTGGTGAAGTTACCCTATAACTAAGATGTTGGCATGAGAACAGAAATCCAACCCAAAAATTAAAATTAAAAAAAAAGTGTGAAAGTATAGCATGCAAAACCCAAACCAGAGGAATCATACATATCAAGGTATTGGAGGTGGTTGATGCCTAAGAGGAAAAATTTAATTTCTTTTGCATCTTCAGTAAATCAATGAAGCCAAGTGGAAGAAAAAGAAAAGGCAAGCCCACTAGAAATATCCCCTCTTAGTGCTGCGATGAGGCGGTGCTAGATTTCTTCCACTGGCAACTGGGTAAAAAGAGTACATCTGGAGTGATCTGTGATGAACCAGGGAAATGCTTTCTTGACACACTTGGAACTGGTGGTATGTTTTATTCGTATACTATTGATTAAACAGCATTAAGTGGGCAAGGAGGTTAATAACTGGCCTGGGTGGTTCATGCCAACAGTGACATTGTTGGTGATGTGGCAGATCCCTCTGAAGTAAGGAATGGCTGATTGAAAGGTGAAATCTGGTCCACTGTTGGCTGACCTCTTTAAGAGATTCCCATGTGCTTGTGCAAATACGTTTACTTATGTAAATGAGGTTATGTTCAGTTTAAACACCAGCTTGCGTTACAACCATTCAAAACCAATTTTTTTAGCTAGGTATTTTTAAATTCACCTTTTGAGGCATATGTGACCTTCCTTCTCGGATTTTTTTTCAAATATTGAAGCTCTGGGAAGTAACTGTTAATGTGTTTGCCTGATTCTGAAGGGGAAAAAAAAAGTCTTTTTTAAAAATTCAAGTTTGTTTTCCTAGTCCAGAGCACAAAGTGCTCATAAATGTGTATTGAATGTTTGAATGAATAAATAAACAGATAAATTAAGATCTTTTTGCTTAGATGACCTTGGCTAAAGGTATTTATTACAGAGCCAGAAAAGCATTCAGGATGTAGCTGTCTCCATCTGAAAACCTGTGGGTATCTGTGTGGGTCTCAACCATTGAAGCTTCAGCCACCCAAAACCAGTGTACTAAATACTGGGTTTCATTGTGATGTTTCCATGCATATAGTTGCATAATTGTACTTTGCTCGTATCTACCACTTGATTAACCCATCTTCTTTCCCACCTCCTTCTGCTCATGCCCTTCTCTTCTCAAACAGTCCCAGCCTACTTCCACGTGGCACACACCAGAGAAAATGTGGTATTTGTCTTTCAGAGTCCAGCTTATTTAGTCCACACAATGATCTTCAGTTTCATCCATTTTTTTTCTGTGAATGACATAATTTCTTTCTTTTTTTTTGCTGAACAATACTCCAGGGTGTATGATTCCGTTAGGCGTATACCAGGAATAATATAGCTGAATTACAGAGCATAGATCTTGTTTTGGGATTCTTGGTTCATCTACAGTCTTCTTTTCTTGAGAATTGCTTGTGCTTCTAGTCTTTGTGGGTCAAAGTAGGCATGTGCATATTGAGAGCCCATCAACTGATAGTGGAGTGAAATACAAGGGCTTTCCAGTGGGAAAGTAACTGTATGTCTTTGGATTGCATTGGGTTAGAATATTTGATTTTTGAATATATTATTTGAGTTGCTGACTTGAGTTTCATTTAAGAAAAAAAAAATTCCAGTGTGAGTTGAATCAGATTGATGCTGAAGGGCAGATGGGGGGGGGGGGGTCAGTTGTCTTGCTGATGTCCCATAGAGCACTGCAAACCTAGACCTCTCATTTAGTCTTGTTCCCACTGGGTCTGTCCATCTTTCCACCCTGTTTCTTGCCAGAGATCAGAAAATATCTTTCTAATATCTGCCCCATTCCTCCAAACCCTTACCTGTAATTGAGATAAACTTAAATATTTCTTCCACCAAAGCTGTATGCAGGAATCTAACTAAAACTTCTGTTACATCTCAGTAACAAAACCTGTAGATTCGGATTTATTTTCTGCAACAGAAGTGCTATGTTCCTGGAGTTCCTCTCTCCTCATCTGATGGGAAATAGTTCTTGTGAAGCTATAGTCTAGAGAGTAACTTCTGTTTTCTACATGGAAACACGGTAGGACAGCAAGACAGCTAAGCAGCTTAAGAAGCATTGAGTTTTAGAAATTTGGAGATTTTGTTACTATCTAAGAACCTATGCCTGAGCTTCCAGGATATTAGCCCTTTTCATTAACACCAGCAGATGACTTTGTCTCACTGGTCTTGAAAGTAATGTTGTCAGTGGCTGCCTAGCACAAGCAGCGTAAAGTTATGTGTAGAAACCATGTGTAGGTGTTTGTGTTCAAAGGAGAACAGACCTAGATCCTTAATGCAGAGTTCAGATGTTGGCAAACCTCTTTGTCAACTGCTTCCAAGTACACGCTCATATAGGCAATTAGTTTTCCTGGGTTAGATGGTAACATCACTCTCTCTTTCTCATCTTGCCTAGGGTTTGGGTTAAGTTGCTGTGTCAAAGATTTCTCAGTCTGGCATACTAACCGTGATAGAAATCTGTTTGTCTCTAATACAACCACCAGAGGTGCAGGCTTAACAGGGTACCACTGCATCCTCAACATCTGGCCCCCATGTTTGCATTCATCAATGTTTAGTTAGGACTATGCCTAATGAAAGGAGATGAGGGAGGAATGAAGCATGTGTCAAGGAGCATGTGTGCCCATTATCCACTCTGGAATTGACACGTATGATACCTGCTTAGGTACCTTCCCTAGAACATAATCCCATGGCCTCTCTCAGCTTCAGGGATGTCTAGGAAGTATACAGTTTGGCTGCATATCCACAGACCCAGCAAAGACTACATAGCCTTATTTGTTTTTTTAAATAAAAGTCAGGAAATGGATGTTGATGGTGCAGCAACAGTGTCTGTCACCCCTCCTCTAATGTATTCTTCCACCCTTGACCTACCTATCCCCGACTTATGCAGCACAGAAATAAGCCTAAGTTCCTTCATAAAAGGGAATGGGAATGTGTGAGGATATGTCTACTCAACAGAAATCTACAGACCCCCATAGAAGGACTTTTCCAGTTGTGACTGTGAGCAGCCTCTGAGCCTTCCTGTATGTTATTTCACCAATCAGAGACCTGGGGCAATCCAGGGCTACCACTGTTGGGTCTATAAGCATCCTTTGACTTCTCAGACGTTCTCCCCTTCTCTGTGCTGACATCCCTAGTTACAGTTTTATCGTGTACTTCTAAGCACTATGACATCAGAATAATTTTGAAGACAAAGTAGAAAAATCCTCCTCAGGCCCCCATTTTTTTTTTTTTTACTAAGTTATCTACCATTCCCACCACACTCCAGAAACGTGAGAAAGAGAACAATAAAATGCAAATGGTTTACTTCTTTTTTTAAATTTTTTAAAAATAATTTATTTTTTATTTCTTCAAGTTACATCTCAATCACAATCCCCTCCCTACTCCCCCCTCCAGTCCCACCCTCCTCCCCCTCAACCCCCCCATCCTCTTCCCTTTTAATTTTTTAGTTTAAGGTATTTCTTTTTTCCCCCAACAGCTCTCCCTTTCAGTCCAACAAATGGTTCTTTCTCTTATAACTATAAATACAATACAAAACAACAGAAATAAATAGGCCACAATTATGAGAGTTATATGGCTTAGCATACATTCCCGATGTCCAGTCCATATGTATTTGGCACCTGACTTTAACATTCTACTATCTAACCATCTCCACAAGTTTAAAGTTCTATATCTAACTCAGCTTTCATACTAACTTGCCTCACAATTTTAAAAATATCTTCTTAGATCCAGAACACCCTCTTGATTCCTAAACAACTCAAAATTTAACTATGAGACTCTAGCTATCTATTCTTCAACCACCTCAGAGACCTGAGAGGGATAAATGTATCTGATTATATAGGAAGTGCAGGGCCTGCAGCTTCCAAAACTAAAAAATGACATACCAGTGGCTGCCTGGACAGTTCCCATTTTCTCTCCATACATTACAGCATCAATCTTCAGCCGTTTGGCCCCGTTTCTCTGACAGACATTGATTGTAGAGCAGGAATTATGAAGGACTTACCTACCCTGTCTTGGCGGAGCTAGGCTGTCGACTTACCTGCTTCCAACTTTTGTCATTTTTGGACAGCAGTCTTTCTACAGTTGAAGCAAGGGATTTTTCTTGCCAAGAGAAAGGCTCACCACCAATTCAACCATCTCCCACTGGAGATTCTTCAATGCTCATCTTCTACTTGGAGTAGAATAGGGGGTGCTGTCAGGAGCTGACATGTCTCGATATCAAAAAATCTTAAGTTAAGAAAACATCTTTGAATGCCATATTCTGCAGATCTCTTGAGGTTTTTGAAGATGCCCTATCTATCTCTTATATTTAGATAAGCAAATATTGCTTGTCTCTTAGCAACTTGATTTCTGAGTAGCTTAGAAAATAACTGTGATAGACTGTCATAGTAACTAACAAAATGATACGTTTGCATGACTATTAGTTTCCATTTCTTAATTATCCTAAACAGTTTATGATGGTCAGTAGCAAGAGGCCAAAACTTGACATTTCATTTTTAAGCATTACTAGGAACAATACCTTTAAGAAGCGTTACCCTTAATTTTGTATCAGTATACAAAGATCAATACAAATGTGGCCAAATATAATCTTAATTTTGTATCAATATACAATGATCAATACCGATGTAGCCCAATACAATCTTAATTTTGCATCAATATACAAGGATCAATACCATTGTAGCCAAATATAATCTTAATTTTGTATCAATATAAAATGATCAATACCAATGTAGACCAATACAATCTTATTTTTGCATTAATATACAATGATCAATACCAATTTAGCAAAATATAATATTAATTTTGTATCAATATACAAAGGTATAAGGCAATATTCAATAATCTGTCCTTTTTTCTTGATCTTTCCTATACTATGTCTTTGTCCCATTTTTTTCTCAAGTCTGTTCACTCCTACATAGGAGAGAAAGAAGGATACAGAAAAGAAAAAGAGAGAAGTCCCTGGGTCTAACCTCCAAAACCCATTTAACAAGACCATTTAACAGCTTGTATGTAGTCTTTTCCCCTAAATAACAAAATTTTCTATTATCCATCAAATAACCAAAGCAGGGGGGGGAACACCCTCCCCACCTTCTGGGGATGGGACGTTGTTCTCTTAAAATGACTTCCTGCTGATTTGGGATGTAGTAAACCTGTTTGGGGCCCAAATAAGAATGGAAAAATAGTTAAAAATGTTAATAGAATCATTTGATGTTCAGTCCTTTTGTGCTCAGCTATTTAGATGTCCTAAGAAGTTCGTAGACAGAAGCTGATCTTCAGAGCTTTACTGAAGTTCTGGCTGGAGCAGTCTGTGGAGCTGAACCATCTTAGCAATTTTGAGTTGTTGTGGTTGGAGACTTTTGAGGAAGTCTGCAAGGCTGGATCATCTGGGCCACTTGTCTTCTTTGGTGTCTGATCTGTTTTCTGCTGAGGTTTCCGTTGTCCAGTTGTCCCTGGATTCCTTGAATGGATGCTTTAAATCTCCTGGAAAGATAAGAACAGAGCCCTGCCCTAATCTTAACTCTGGGACAATTACCTTTTTTTTTTTGGGGGGGGGGTCAGGTGATATTTTTTCTGGAGCAAATTTGGGTTTTTGACAATATATAAAGTATTACCTTTCAATCCGGATTAAAGAAGAAATTATTTTGATATTTTGGAGCTAAACAAACCTTTAGTGTATATATATTGAGATTTCAAAGGACAATTTGTTTGAATTGCAGCCTGCCTTTTGTAAGTAGCTTTTAAACTTAAAACCTTCCAGATCCTATGTGCCTTCCTCTGCATTCTAAGTTTTGGGATCAAAGACATGTGGTTCCCAACTGATGGGATTAAAGATGTGCTCCACCACTCCTGGATCGAAGTGTTTCTCTGTTTAGAGCTTGTTTTGTATCAGGCTGACCTTGAGCTCTGAGATCAGCCTGTTTTGTGTCTAGTGTGTTGGGATTAAGGGTGTACTCTTCTCCAATGATGGGACTAAGGGTGTGCACCATCACCACCCTGTTTCTTGTAACTCTAGAATTTATAAGACAATTAACTCTATAGTGATCCTCCTGTCTCTGCTGGAGGTAAAGGCATGGGCTAACACCATGCATTATTTTACCTTAGCTCTAAGTTTTTTCAACTCTTGGAGATTTGTAAAACCAGGTTGAACAGCTGTCACCTTTAATTTATTTAGTGTTTTAAACCTGTTACCTGCTTTTTAATGCCAAACCATGGAAATATCCTATACCTCTACAAAAAAAAAAAAAAAAGAACTTTTAAGCTGCTATCGAGTTTGTATAATCTCTGTGGCCACCTGCAGTCTTTCCTTTCATGCCAGTAAGGCAATTATACCTTTGGTAAATTATAGTTTGAAAATTTTATATTGTATTTTTATTATATTTTTAAGTTATTAACTCTTTCCTTAAAAAAGTATTATTTACTTCTAGAACATATTTTCCTCCCTCCTCCCCTCCTGGCCCCTCCCTCCCTCTCTCCTTCCTCCCTCCTTCCCTCCCTCCCTCCTTGTTCCTCTACTTGGTACTCCTCAGATAAGGTGGGCCCTCACATATGATACTCCCTCAGATCTTGCGTCATGTGAGGGTCAAGATCTTCCACTTGTACTGGAGCTTGATAAGGCACACCATCTAGGGTGTGGTGTTCCACTAACCTGCAGCAGATTCCGTGACTCACTGGTGGGTAGAATTTTTCCTAGGACAGATATGCTAGGTTCCTATCTATTTGGGTGTGTGGGTTGTAGGATAGTTATCCTCTGATATATGGTTAATATCCATTTATAAGGGAATGCATGCCATGTTTATCTTTCTGGGACTGTGTCAGCTCACTTAGGATGAGCTCTTCTAGTTCCATCCATTTGGTTTCGAATTGCATGATTTTCTCATTTCTGATAGCTGTGTAGTATTCCATTGTGTAAATGTACCACAGTTTTTTTATCCATTCTTCAGTTGAAGGACATCTGGGTTGTTTCCAGTTTCTGGCTATTACAAATAAAGCTGCTATGAGCATTGTTGAGGCAATGTCCTTGTGGTTTCTTTTCAAATCTTTTGGATATATGCCCAAGAGGGATATAGCTGGGTCTTGAGGTAGATTTATTCCCAATTTTCTAAGATATCTCCAGATTGATTTCCAAAGTGGTTTCACAAGTTTTCAGTCCCACCAGCAATAGGGGAGTGTTCCCCTTTCTCCACATCCTCGTCAGCATGTGCTATCATTTGAGTTTTTGATCTTAGCCATTCTGACAGGTGTGAGATGGAATCTCAGAGTTGTTTTAAGTTGCATTTCCCTGATGACCAAAGATGTTGAATATTTCCTCAAATGCCTCTCAGCCTTTAGAGATTCCTCTTCTGTAAATTCTAGGTTTAGCTCTGTACCCCATTTATTGATGGGGTTATTTGATTTTTTGGTGTTTAATTTCTTCAGTTCTTTATATATTTTGGATATTAGCCCTCTGTCAGATGTTGGGTTGGTGAAGATCCTTTCCCAGTCTGTAGGCTGCCGTTTTGTTCTAAGTACAGTGTCCTTTGCCTTACAGAAGCTTTTCAGTTTTATAAGGTCCCATTTATTGATTGTTTGTTTTAGTGCCTGAGGTATTGGTGTTCTATTCAGGAAGTTGCTACCAGTGCCAATGAGTTCAAGGCTTTTCCCCACTTTCTCTTCTATTAATGTTAGTGTGTCTGGATTTATGTTAAGTTCCTTGATCTACTTAGACTTAAGTTTTGTACAGGGTGATAAGTATGGATCTATTTGCATTCTTCTTCATGTTGACATCCAGTTAGACCAGCACCATTTATTGAAGATGCTTTCCTTTTTCCATTGTATGTTTTTGGCTTCTTTATCAAAAATTAAGCGACCGTAGGTGTGTGGGTTTATTTCTGGGTCTTCAATTCAATTCCATTGGTCAACTGGTCTGTTTCTATACCAATACCATGCTGTTTTTATTAGTATTGCCCTGTAGTACAGCTTGAAATCCCGGATGGTGATACCTCCAGATGTTCTGTTATTGCACATGATTGATTTAGCTATTCTGGGTCTTTTGTTATTCCATATGAAGTTGAGAATTGTTTTTTCCAGATCTGTAAAAAAATTGAATTGGTATTTGGATAGGAATTGCATTGAATCTGTATATTGCTTGTGGTAGGATTGCCATTTTTATTATGTTGTTCCTACCTATCCATGAACAAGGGAGATTTTTTTTTTTTTTTTTTTGGTTTTTCGAGACAGGGTTTCTCTGAATATCTCTGGCTGTCCTGGACTCGCTTTGTAGACCAGGCTGGCCCCGAACTCACAAAGATCCGCCTGCCTCTGCCTCCCAAGTGCTGGGATTAAAGGCGTGCGCCACCACCGCCCGGCAAACAAGGGAGATCTTTCCACCTTCTGATATCTTCTTTAATTTCTTTCTTCAGGGACTTGAAGTTCTTATCATACAGGTCTTTTACTTGCTTGGTTAGAGTTACCACCAGGTATTTTATATTATTTGTGGCTATTGTGAAGGGTGTTGATTCCCTTATTTCTTTCTCAGCCCATTTATCTTTTGTGTAAAGAAGGGCTACTGATTTTTTTTAATTGATTTTGTATCCGGCCACCTTGCTGAAGGAGTTTATCAGCTGTAGAAGTTCTCTGGTGGAATTTTTGGGGTCACTGATGTATACTATCATATCATCTGCAAATAGGGATACTTTGAGTTCTTCCTTTCCAATTTGTATCCCCTTGATCTCTTTTAGTTGTCTTATTGCTCTAGCTAAAACTTCAAGTACTGTGTTGAAGAGATATGGGGAGAGTGGGCAGCCTTGCCTTGTCCCTGATTTTAGAGGAAATGCTTTAAGTTTCTCTCCATTTAGTTTGATGTTGGCTATCGGCTTGCTGTAAATTGCCTTCATTATTATGTTTAAATATGGTCCTTGTATGCCTGATTTCACTAAGACTTTTAACATGAAAGGGTGCTGTATTTTGTCAAAAGCTTTTTCAGCGTCCAATGAGATGATCATGTGGTTCTTTTCTTTTAGCTTGTTTATGTGGTGGATTACATTGATGGATTTTCTAATGTTGAACCACCCCTGCATCCCTGGGATGAAGCCTACCTGATCATGGTGTATGATACTTTTGATGTGATCTTGGATCAGGTTAGCAAGTATCTTTGCATCCATGTTCATAAGGGAAATTGGTCTGAAATTTTCTTTCTCCGTTGGGTCTTTGTGAGGTTTAGGTATCAGGGTGACTGTGGCCTTATAGAATGTGTTTGGCAGTATTCCTTCTGTTTCTATGTTGTGGAAAAGTTTGAAGAATATTGGTGTTTCCTCTTCTTTGAATGTCTGGTAGAATTCTGTGCTGAAACCATCTGGGCCTGGGCTTTTTTTGGTTGGAAGACTTCTAATGACTTCTTCTATTTCCTTAAGGGTTATAGGATTGTTTAATTTGTTTACCTGTTCTTGATTTAACCTTGGCAGGTGGAATCTATCAAGAAAATCATCCATTTCATTTAGATTTTCCAATTTTGTGGAGTACAAGCTTTTGAAGTAGGACCTAACGATTCTTTGGATTTCCTCAATATCTGTTGTTATTTCCCCCTTTTCATTTCTGATTTTGTTGATTTGTGTATTTTCCCTCTGCCTTTTAGTTAGTTTAGCTAAGGGCTTGTCTATTTTGTTGATTTTCTCAAAGAATCAGCTCTTGATTTTGTCGATTCTTTGTATTGTTCTTTTTGTTTCTAAGTTGTTGATTTCAGCCCTGAGTTTGATAATTTCCTCTCGTCTGCTCCTCTTGGGAGTGTTTGCTTCTTTTTGTTCTAGCTCTTTCAGGTGTTCTTTTAGGTGGCTAGTATAGGAACTCTCCAGTTTCTTTTTGAAGGCACTTAGTGCTATAAACTTTCCTCTTAGCACTGCTTTCAATGTGTCCCATAAGTTTGGGTGTGTTGTGCCTTCATTTTCATTGAGTTCTAAAAAGACTTTAATTTCTTTTTTTATTTCTTCCCTGACCCCGAAGTCATTGAGGAGAGTTCAGTTTCCATGTTTTTGCAGGCTCTCTGTTGTTTTTGTTATTGTTGAAGCCTAGCTTTATTCCATGATGGTCTGATAAGTTACAAGGAGTAATTTCAATTTTCCTGTATCTGTTGATGCTTGCTTTGTGACTGAGTATATGGTCGATTTTGGAGAAGGTTCCATGAGGTGCCTAGAAGAAAGTGTATTCTTTTGTTTTGGGGTGAAATGTTCTGTAGATATCAGTTAGGTCCATTTGATTCATGACATCTGTGAGGTTCATTATTTCTCTGTTTGGTTTCTGCATTGTTGATATGTCCAGTGTTGAGAGTGGTGTGTTGAAATCTCCCACTATTAATGTGTGAGGTTCAATGTGGGATTTTGTAGAGAGCTGCGAAGTGCCGCGCCCTAAAGATGGCGCTGGTCTCCGCCTTCCACCAGCCCGACGGTGAGCGCTATCTATGATAATAAGTTCATATTTGGCATAGACCGCTGATCTGGCTTGCTTCCACATACGTGGGCCTCTAAGACAGCACCACTTGGCTTTACTTGACTGGCTGTTCATTTAGTATTTAGCCTGTGGGTTGGGTCTGCCCCATTATTCGGAATTCGGAAGACTATTTTCAAGGGACCTGAATAAACTGCTGGAGAAGAGCTTTTGTGAGTTGCGTCATTCCTTGCTGGACAAGGGGGGACGCGACAAAGTGGTGGCCCGTCCGGGGACCCAGAAAAGACTCAGAACTCCTGCAGTCAGGTGCAACATGTTGGTAAGTTCCTGGGATAAATCAGGACAATAAAGTTTCATGGAGATAGTAAACAAAAAGTAAAGTTTCGCGGAGATAGCAAACAAAAGGTAAAGTTTCGCGGAGATTGCGAACAAAAGGTAAAGTTTCGCGGGAAGTTGCGAACAATAAGGTCTCCGGAGGGAGCAATAAGGACCTCGGTAAAGAGGCAATAAGGTCTCCGGGAGGGAGCAATAAGGACCTCGGTAAAGAGGCAATAAGGTCTCCGGGAGGGAGCAATAAAGTTCCGTGATTCGGACCAGTAGAAGACACAACTGGCAGAGCAAGGTGAGGAAAGCAGAGAGTGCCTCACAGAAATGGAGGGAATGCTGGCCTTGCCTTTATCAGTTGCTGGGAGAAGCTTGGGAGAGATCTTGGATTTTGCCTGGGGGCAAAGTACATTGCAGGGAGGAGCACGGCCTATTTGGAGACTTGTTCGGAGTTGTTTAGGAGATCAGAGATATTGCAAGGCAGTGGAAAAAGGACAAAAGGCATTAGAACAGTTAAAAGAGGAGCGCTTGGTCAAATCTGGGAAAGATACTTTGGAAGAGGATAGCTCAGAGTCTAAAGAGGAACTTAAAAGGTTAACAAAGAAAATGGAGAAGTCATCTTTGAGGAAGAGTTCTGACTGCACCCGGATAGAGCCCTCAGGTCCGGGGCCGCCTGTGCTGGTGTGGGAGGAGCTGTTGCCATGGCGCCTGACATGTCAGCGGCAGTCGGAGTGGGCGGAGTCGTTGCTACAGCGCGTTCAGCCACGCTGGCGGCAGCTGGTGTAAACAAAGCCGTTGCCATGGCACCTTCAACTCCTCCCCCATATCCAGAAGCCACTCAGACAGAGCAGCCAGTTCAGTCCCTGAAAGTAGGGGGATCTTTCTGCCCGGGGATGTGGACATAAGTAAGAACAGAATAGAACATTATCCCACTGCACTTGCTGCTTTAGCCTTGAATGGTATCCAACAATGCTTGCAGTCTTTTGGAGTTGCTCCTGCCAGTATAATAGTGCCTTATTCCAGTTATCAAAATAAGATTTTGTGTGGCACTGTAGATGACTGGGCAATATTGCAATGTAGCTTTGAAGGAGTGATTGATAACCATTATCCTAGACATCCATTGCTATTATTTTTTAAGGAGCACCCAGTGATATTCCCTAAGGTTACTTCAGCAGTACCACTTCAAGGGTCACCAAATGTGTTTACTGATGGCTCAAAGACAGGCTGTGGAGCCTATTTGATAGAAAGACAAGAGCCCGTGTTATGTCAATTTCAACCGGGCTCCCCCCAAATAGTAGAATTGAAAATAGTAATTAAGGTGTTTAAAAGATGTCAATTTGCATTCAATTTGATTTCAGATTCAGTTTATGTGGTCAACGCAGTGAAAATATTAGAATTAGCAGGTCCTATTAAGTATAGTAGTACTGTATGTGCCTTATTACAAGAGTTACAAGTTTTAATTTGGAGAGAAAAAGGTGTTTTTATATTCAACATATCAGAGCACATACAGGATTAACTGGACCATAAAGTGAGGGTAATGATAAAGTTGATCAATGGACCAGGATGGAATGCATTTTTTGGAGCTCATTCCTGGACCAAGCCAGACAGTTTCACCAATTATTTCATGTAAATGCAAAAACTCTACAGCAGAAATTCCATTTGTCTAGAGCAGATGCTAGACAAGTAGTTTTGGACTGTCCTCAGTGTGTGATTCATCATCATCCTCCCAGTGTGGGAGTGAACCGTAGAGGATTGATGCCACTTAAAATCTGGCAAATGGACGTTACCCACATTTCAGAATTTGGAACCTTAAAATATATTCATGTATCTGTGGATACCTGCTCAGGTATCATACATGCTACACCTATGAGTGGAGAAAAGGCTCGCAATGTCATAGGACATTGCTTAGAAGCCTGGGCTGCATGGGAAAAACCACAACAGCTAAAAATGGACAATGTTACAGCCTATACAGCACAGTCCTTTGTCTCCTTCTGTAATCAGATGGAGGTACAGCTTAATCATAGATTACCATACAATCCTCAAGGACAAGGAATTGTGGAGCGTGCTCATCGCACCTTGAAAGAATGCTTGCAAAAACAAAAAGGGGGAATAGGCCAAGGCCGTACCCCCAAGGAGAGAATGTCTTTAGCCTTATTTACTTTAAATTGTTTCAATTTGGATGCTCAAGGCCGCTCAGCAGCAGACAGACATCAGGATTCCCATGGTTCACCTAAAAGCATGGTGAAGTGGAAGGATATTTTGACAGGCTCTTGGCGGGGGCCTGACCCCGTGCTAACATGGGCGAGAGGGTCTGTTTGTGTTTTTCCTCAGGATCAACAAGATCCAGTGTGGGTGCCTGAACGCCTTGTGAGGAAGATTCGTCATGAAGACCTTCCTAAGGATCCTGGTGATAGTAGCAGTGAGTATGTCAGGAGCGCAGAGCAGTTTGGGTTCAACAAGATTATTTTTCCTTTAGCCCCATGATTAGTAATATAGTGAATAAGTCTTGTACAGGAATGCTTGATATATCTACTAGGGATCCTCAACAGACTGCCACCAATCCTTTTGATTTGTGGCTTTTGTGTGGAGTAAATGGAAGTTGCATGGACTTGGGACCTGTCATTATGCTTGGAGGAGGAATTTATCAAAGAGGTAATTTTTCCCTAGGGTCTGCTACCAGATTGGATTTCTCTAGCCGTAGTGGCTCTGGTACTTGGAATTCTTTGTTTCATTCTTACCGCAACAAGAACTTTTCAGCTTCGCCAGTATGTCTCTGGCCTCCTTTTCTGTGGATTGTAAATAATGGGAGTGCATCCTTGAGTGAAGAAAAGTTAGTATGCACTCTGAGTACATGTTTTTATGCCCTATGCTGGAATGCCACAGCCTTTCCTGTGGCTGTGGTGACTAGAATGCCTCGATATGTACCAGTTCCTGTAGAGGCCCCTAATACCATGATGCTATTCAGGTTTAAAAGAGATTTTGGCATCACTGCAGCTATTGTTACTGCTATCACTGTTGCTGCTGTGGGAGCTACTGCCTCAGCTATTGCCTTGTCTAGTTCTATACAGACTGCCAATGCCCTGAATAACATCTCAGCCACTGTGGCACAGGCATTGGATACTCAGACCTCTATGAATTCTCATCTTAAAGGAGGTCTTATGATAGTTAATCAATGCATAGATTTAATACAAGAACAGATTGATTCTCTTTGGCAACTAGCACAATTGGGATGTGAGTGGAAATTGCAAGGTTTGTGTGTTACTTCCGTACAATATCAAAATTATACAAAAGCTGCTAATTTGTCTAGACAATTGTCAAAGTTCCTCTTACAGGATTGGTCGGCTGAATTTGAAAATTTGGTGAGATCGCTGAGAGCGACAATCGTACACATCAACTCCACTCGGGTGGATCTGAGCCTGGCTACTGGCTTGACTTCTTGGATTCAGACGGCTATGGATCATCTTAAGGAGTGGGCGGGCATAGGCTCTTTGGTGATACTAATGATATTAGCCTCTCTGGTTTGCCTATGGTGCATCTACAAAATGAGAGGTATACAAAAGCGTAATGTAGCCATGATTATACAAGCCCTTGTCGCCATTGAGGCGGGCCAGTCCCCTCAGGCATGGCTTGCTGCCGTGAAGTAAATCTTCACTAAGCATAGTCCCTGCCCACTGAGGTATTCGTTCCACGGATATCAGGGTCTGGCAAGTCAGTGACGGAGTTGACGGGTAAGTCTCGGCCACCTAAGACAGAGCAGTCCTGAGTGGGGAGGCTGACCCAGAGACGGGTAAGAGTTTGAGCACCGCCCTCCTACAGGCTCAGGCCCACCGTGAGATCCCCAGATAGAGGGATTACGAAGCCTTTCCAGGGACTTTTACCAACTTTAGAAAAAATAAAAAAGGAGGAACTGTAGAGAGCTGCGAAGTGCCGCGCCCTAAAGATGGCGCTGGTCTCCGCCTTCCACCAGCCCGACGGTGAGCGCTCTCTATGATAATAAGTTCATATTTGGCATAGACCGCTGATCTGGCTTGCTTCCACATACATGGGCCTCTAAGATAGCACCACTTGGCTTTACTTGACTGGCTGTTCATTTAGTATTTAGCCTGTGGGTTGGGTCTGCCCCATTATTCGGAATTCGGAAGACTGTTTTCAAGGGACCTGAATAAACTGCTGGAGAAGAGTTTTGCGAGTTGCGTCATTCCTTGCTGGACAAGGGGGGACGCGACAGGATTTGAGCTTCAGTAGTGTTTCTTTAATGAATGTGGGTGGTCTTACATTTGGGGCATAGATGTTTAGTATTGAAATTTCATCTTGGTGGATTTTTCCTTTGATGAGTATGTAGTGTCCTTCCCCATCTCTTTTGATTAATGTTGGTTGAAAATCTAATTTGTTGCATACTAGAATTGCTACTCCAACTTTTTTCTTGGGTCCATTTGCTTGGTATATCTTTTTCCAGCCCTTTACTTGGAGATAATGTCTGTCTTTTTTGCTGAGGTGTGTTTCTTGTAAGCAGCAGAATGTGGGATTCTGTTTGCGCATGCATTCTGCTAGCCTGTGCCTTTTTATTGGGGAATTAAGTCCATTGATGTTGAGAGATATTAATGACCAATGATTGTTACTTCCTGCCATTTTGATGTTGGTGGAAATAGTGTGTGAGTGAGCTTCTTTTCTTTTGGTTTTGCTGCAGGCATGCTATTTGCATCCTGTGCTTTCTTGTGTGTAGTTAACCTCTTTGGGTTGAAGTTTTCCTTCCAACATCTTCTGTAGAGCTGGATTTGTTTATAGATATTGTTTGAATTTAGCTTTGTCATGGAATATCTTGTTTTCTCCATCTATGTTGATTGACAATTTTGCAGGGAATAGTAGTCTGGCCTGGCATTTGTGGTTTTTTAGCGTCTGCAAGATGCCTGTCCAGGCCCTTCTGGCTTTTAAAGTCTCTGAAGAAAAGTCAGGTATGATTCTGATAGGTTTGCCATTATATGTTATTTGACCCTTTTCCTTAGCAGCTTTTAAAATTCTTTCTTTGCTCTGTACATTTAGTGTTTTGATTATTATGTGGCGGGAAGATTTTCTTTTCTGGTTTAATCTATTTGGAGTTCTGTAAGCTTCTTGTACAGCTATAGGCATCTCTTTTTTTAGATTTGGGAAATTTTCTTCAATGATTTTGTTGAAGATATTTTCTGGTCCATGGAGGTGGGACTCTTCTCTTTCTTCTATTCCTATTATTCTGAGATTTCGTCTTTTCATTGTGTCCTTAATTTCCTGAAGGTTTTGTGTCAGGACTTTTTCAGATTTGACATTTTCTTTGACAGATGTAGCAATTTCTTCAATTTTATCCTCTGAGCCTGAAATTCTTTCTTCCATCTCTTGTATTCTGTTGGTGATGCTAGTGTCTGTAGTTCCGATCTTTTCTTAAGGTTTTCCAGTTGTATGGATGTCTCGGACTGGATTTTCTTCATTGCTTCAACTTCCCTTTCCAGGTCTTCCATTCCTTTAAGCGCTTTATTCATTTCCATCACCTTCTTTGCAGTACTTTTTGTTGCTCTCTTACGTATTTTATTTCCTCCCTTAGGCTTTCTATTATTAATATAAGCGTAGGATTAAGGTCATTTTCCTTTGTTTCAATTGTGTTTGGCTGTCCAGTTGTCTGTAGCATTATTGCTAGGATCTGGAGACATCCTATTGTTTTGGTTTTTTTTTTTACCATGTTCTTCCGCTGACCTTTTGTCATCTGATTGACCCAGGTGTTATGTTTGTTTCTTTTGTCAGCTGACTTTGGTGCTCAGGAAAACTCCCTGCCCTGGGGGTTGGCTGATCCTGAGATCCTGGTGTTTACCTCCAGATGGCGGGCATGTTCCTGTAATAGACTGACTGGCTCTTGGAGAGGAGGGTGGCTGCCGCTCTCCTCAACTGCTTGTGACCCAATTGGACCAATATAGAGGGGATTGGAGTGGGGAGAGGGCTAGCCTCTGAGGACCTGGGAGCTGACAGGTCTCCTCAGAAAGGCAGGTAGAGCTGTGGTTGGGCCTGTGTTCTCCTCTCACTGACCCAGTCATTCTGGCTCCCCAGCTAGGCTGACTATGCAGGCAGGGAGCTCCACCCACAACGGGTGCAGGTCCTCAGTGTGCCTGTTGCTGACTGCCTCAGATGCTTGGGTGCTAGGGTGAATGACCCACCCACCCCAGTATGTGGAGAACACACAGTCGTGGGCTCTGTTTGCAGGCAGTCTTGGCTCCTAATTGCTTTGCTGTGACTGGGTTCGGTCTCTGTCTCTCTGCTACAGTGCACACTCTCCCGCCATGTTGGAAACTCCAAAAAAAAAAAAAATCTCACTTACCTTTGTTCATGTGGTGTGGCTGTTTTTCCCTCTTGGGTGTACAGGTCCGAGTGCAGGCTCGATATCAGGCAGACAGTTGGGGCCGCTGGTCTGTGGCTGGAGCCATGGGCTGGATCCACTCCTGGGCTAAATCTCTAGCAAGAGCTCCTCTCCAGACCGGTGACGGAGCTGGCTGATCTCAGGGTGGTGTTCCCGGGAACTGTGTGGGCTGTTTTACCTGGTGACTGGTCTCAGTGTTCACCGTGGGAATTCAGACACCATCTGTGTTTCACTGTTGACCTCACATTCACTCCACAGTGACTAATCTCATTCACCTACTACTCAGATGCACAGCTCTATGGTCGGTACCATCTTGGATCCCTGCCTTAGATCTGGTTTACTTCTTTACACAGAATGTTTGGGATGTAAAACATAGATGACTTAAACTTACTGCACATAGAATATACTAGGCTCTAAAGAACATAGCAATCTGAAAAATTGGAGGAGAAAGACATCTCATTTAAAAAATAAAATTACCCTTAATTCGTCAGAAAAAAAAAGGGTCTTGGGATCTCTCATACCTCTAAATCTCCCCTCCTGGCATCTGACACGTACAGTCCAAGTGTTTCTCTGGTTAGTTCACTGTTCTATTCCCAGTCTTTAGAACAGCGACAGGTCAGTTCACACCTACTTAAAAAAGCAAAATGGATGCTCTTGGCATGCTTTGTTCTGGGGAGTCTACCTCTGTTCATCACAAATAAGGATGCTAACAATAGACCAAAGAATCTATTCCAGAGCAGTCCAGCTTGCTACTTATAGCACAGGCAGCTTACAAGCTGCTACATCCTCAACTCTAGCAGTTGCTAACCATGCATATATCCTCAGGGAGGGAAGGACCTTTTGAACCCTCTCACTTTTCCAGGAGAATGTAGTGCACTTGGTCTTGTGAAATTCTGGTTTGGGTAATCATAGCTGTTCTGATTTCAAGTTGACAATGGATGTGACGTACTGTACCCAAAGGACAGAATTCCACACATTCTTAAAATTAAATAAGGGTGATTCATGTTGGAGAGTTTCACATATACAATGCAGAGGGTGACTGTGGTCACTGTAGTAGGGTCCCAAACACCGAAAAACCTTCCCAAACAGCTGCTTCTAAAGAGGGCCGATCTGTTTGCTGACCTTAGTTCAAGCTTGGCTAATAACAAAGTGAGTTGGAGTCAAGCAATGTAAGTGTGAGACTCTAAGTTTCCAGTATTGTCCATGGGAAAAGAATTGAAGATCTTGAGACTAATCTAGGAGGAGGAGAGAGTAGCTGGGGGTGGGTTTCTGGGCTAGAGGAATAGAAGGAGAATCATTTCTGCTACAGCTGAGGAGGGCCATGGGTAAAGCAAGATATCTCATATACATAGTAGTTAATAAATGCTGCGAGCAACCCAGGAAGTCTCTCTGATCGTCACAATTTACAAGTGTTTGGAATTAATACTTTTTCTTGGAAACTGGTAGGATACTAAGCTCTGCCTCTGGATTTCTGAAGAACTGTGGAGGTTAGGGTCTCAGGCTGAGGTTATAGGTAACATATGTCTGGGTTACATGGAACATAAGTCAACGGAACACATTTCTGTCGTGTGGCTTTCTTTCTTGCCGTATGAGTATGCATCCCCAACTTTCTTTTAAGAAGGACTTAATTTATAGTGGCTTGAGAGGAAGGATAACTAGTAAGTGCTAGTTGTATCTGTCACCTATTGTGGCATAACAGCCACTGAATCACAGTGATCTTCATGGGCAGCTCTTCCATGCATGGACACATTGCCTGGGGGCACCAACTGAGGTTGGACTTCTGTGGATTTGCTTTCAGATGAGAGTCTACAGGCCTCTGGGTCTGCTCCAAGTGGATTCAGTTTTTCAAGTTCAGCATTGACTTGGGAGAACAGTAGAGCCTAATATGCCTCCCTGAGACCATCCTGGGAACTGACAGACTTCAGCCCACCTTCTGCTGGCTAAGCTGTCACACGCCAAGCCCTAGGAAGTGACCTTGTGCAGCAGGAATAGCAGAGGTTGTGGACATGGAAGGGTGAAACATTGGGACCAATAACTCAGTCTGTTGTATTAACTGACCTGCTGACCAAAGCACAAGCCCATTCCCAGTCACTGGTGGGTAGGTGGGATTTGAGGGCCTTTATTTTTCCTCTTTGTGAAAGTGGCTATTAAAGTTAAAAACCTCATTTTTTGTAATAGAATGCACACAACACTACACATATTGACTTATGTTTTTAGTCAATATCAAGATTTATTGTCCCCCGAGTTAAATAAATCGTGATATTGACCTCATCATAAGCCAATATCTGCCTAATGCATTTTTTAAAAAGTATTTTGTATTCATTTATATTAATAGGATAGAAGCCATCACTCACAGTATTACTTTGTTATCCCTTTCTTGCTCTTTCCTCATGGTTATTTTCTCATGACTCCTGGCAATTAGCATATGGTTTAAGGTAAGAGTAGTTATACATTGGGAAAGAGTCAGTGTGAGACCAGAGAGCAGCAAAGAAGAGGAGGGAGAGGGAAGTGAAGGAAGAGAGACTATGTTTCTCTTTTCTGGTTCCTGACAGTGGAAAGGCAATGGAATTCCATTTTTCTGGGTGCCTCTCTGATGCTCCCTCACATTCCTTTATGTCAGTGGGGAATTGGAAGCGAGGGGCAAGGCTATGGCTGCTTGGTGGTCCATCAGTTCTTTTTTCTGGGTTTCCATGCTGTTCTGTTCTTTATTTCTTTGTTCTTTTCTTTTCTCTCTTTCTTATCATCCGCTTATTTTGTAACTGGCATTTACAATTTCTGGAGGAGTAGAAAAATATTTCTTTAATACTGAATTCCATTTATCTCCATAAATTGGTTAGGGTATATGATCTAAAGGACTCAGCTGTTTTTAAAATAGGTTTATTCCTTCCCTTGAAGATTATTTCCACACAGTGTGGACGAGTTAGAAGGAGACTCATTTTGTAGATCTCTGCTTGAGCCTAACATTTGCAGGGGATCATTTCAGATGTGGTTTTTTTTGAACAAAGGAATTAAATTTATATGTATCACCTAAATTATTTTGAATTCATGGTTCAGCAAAGGGTGCAGTTCCAAATGAAATATATAGCTTGCATGGACCTGCCTCCTTCTCATCATAAAGAAACTAGTTCTGCTCACAGTGTTGACTAGCAGTAAGGGAAGTGGGGTGGCTGGGGGTGGGCAGCTTTGTGGGGAACTCCCCCTTGTTTGCAGCAGGGCTGTGTTCAGTGTGGATTTACAGCCCCCCCCCCCTCACCGTGAGGTAGTTGATAAATGAGCTTCTTCTCTCCTCTATGCAGATAACAGAAGAAATCATCTCCCAAGAGTGTTTTAAGGGACCCCAAAAATTCCACCAGAGAACTCTTACAGCTGATAAACACCTTCAGCAAGGTGGCTGGATACAAAATTAATTCAAAAAAGTCAGAAGCCCTTCTTTATACAACAAACAAATGGGCTGAGAAAGAAATAAGGGAAACAACCCCCTTCACAATAGCCACAAATAATATAAAATACCTGGGGGTAACTCTAACCAAGCAAGTAAAGGACCTGTACAACGAGAACTTCAAGCCCTTGAAGAAAGAAATTGAAGAGGCCTTTAGAAGATGAAAAGATCTCCCATGCTCATGGACAGGTAGGATCAACATAATAAAAATGGCCATCCCACCAAAAGCAATATATAGATTCAATGCAATTCCTATCAAAATACTAACACAATTCTTTATAGACCTGGAAAGAGCTATTCTCAATGTCATGTGGAACAACAAAAAACTTAGAATAGCTAAATCAATCCTGTACAAAACAAACAAACAAACAAAACATCTGGAGGTACACCATCCCAGATTTCAAGCTGTACTCCAGAGCAATAGTAGTAAAAACAGCATGGTATTGGTATAGAAACAGACTAGTAGATGAATGGAATCGAATTGAAGACCCAGAAATGGACCCACCCACCTATGGCCACCTAACTTTTGACAAAGAAGCCAAAACCGCACAATGGAAAAAGGACAGCATCTTCAACAAATGGTGCTGGTCCAACTGGATGTCCACGTGTAAAAGAATGAAACTAGACCCATACTTATCACCTTGTACAAAACTTAAGTCCAAGTGGATCAAAGATCACATAAGGCTGGTCACACTAAATCTACTAGAAGAAAAAGTGGGAAAAACCCTCGAACTCATTGGCACAGGTGACAACTTCCTGAACAGAACACCAACAGCTCAGGACCTGAGACCAACAATCAATAAATGGGACCTCATGAAACTGAAAAGCTTCTGTAAGGCAAAAGACACTGTCATTCGAACAAAATGGCAGCTTACAGACTGGGAGAAAATCTTCACCAACTCCACATCTGACAGAGGGCTAATATCCAAAATCTACAAAGAACTCAAGAAATTAAATGCCATGAAACCAAATAATCCAATCAAAAAATGGGGAACAGAGCTAAATAGAGAATTCACAAAGGAGGAATCCCTAATGGCCAAGGGACACTTGAAGAAATGCTCAACATCCTTAATCATCAGAGAAATGCAACTCAAGATGACTCTGAGATTCCATCTCACACCTGTCAGAATGGCTAAGATCAAAAGCTCAAATGACAGCACATGCTGGCGAGGGTGTGGAGAAAGGGGAACCCTCCTCCATTGCTGGTGGGAGTGCAGGCTTGTGCAACCATTATGGAGGTCAGCCTGGCGATACCTTAGAAAACTTGGAATGGCTTTGCCTCAGGACCCAGCCATACCACTTCTGGGTATACACCCAAATGACTCCTCTCGGAATCATAAGGAAGTTTCCTCATCTATGTTCATAACAGCCTTATTTGTAATAGCTAGAAACTGGAAACAACCCAGATGTCCCTCAACCGAAGAATGGATTTAAAAAACTGTGGTACATCTACATAATGGAATACTACTCAGCTATCAGAAACAATGAAATTATGCAATTTGCAGCCAAATGGATGGAACTAGAGAAGCTCATCCTGAGTGAGCTAACTCAGACTCAGAAGGATGCACATGGCATCTATTCACTTATAGTAGGATATTAGCTATAAAGTAAAGGATATCAATACTACAAACAACGCACCAAAGGGAACATGGACATAGACTTTTTGTTTTGTTTTTTAGTTCTCTCTCCCTAGCAATGAGACACTTTTCACTGGTGCTCCTGCCTTGTAGGCCCCCAGTGTATGAGGAGGCTCTTGACCCTCATATGACTTCTGAACTGGGGTGAGGGACTGTTATATAGGGACACTCCAATCCACAGGAGTGGGATGGAAGGGTTAGGGGGTAGAGGGTGGGAGGGCGGGGCTGGGAAGGGGAGAAAGAGAACAATATGATGGAGTTGTAACTTGAAGAAAAAAATAAATAAATTTATTTATATAAAAAAGGAGATTACTTGTTGGTCTCCCTCTAAACCTTTTCTTCCAAATGCCACCATTGGTCCTGGCTCAGGACCCCCAACCCTACCCTTCAGGCAGTATGGTTTTTGTGTTTTATTTCTGATTTTGCATGTAATCCACTTTTTTTTTTTTTTGGTTAGCGTCATGTTGTCATGTTCTTGTTGTTTTGATATCTATCTTCACATCAGACTGGAAACTACAGGAAGTAAACAGTACATGGTCCCCACCTCTTTAGAAAGATAGCAGGAAAATGCTACAACTGTCAATGAACGATGGCCATCACTATACCATTTGTTTCCAACAGATAAACTCATTTAATTTCTCCAGTATCCTCAGCAGTTGGATTTTCTTTCTTACATATGAGAAAACCAGATGCAGAGAAGTCACAAAACCTGTCTAATCTCAAGACTTACCGACTCTGGAAACCAGATATCAGATTCTTGAAGTCCACACGCTAACCTCAGGATAGGACAATTTCACCAATTAGATCAGGGTTAGGTTTTCTTGTTTTAAAATGAAGGAAAATAAAACCAAGCCTGCATTCCTTATTTCCTTTTCCATCTATGGGCTGGGTTAGGTAGAGGACAAAGCAGGGCTGGGAGAAGGAATCAAGAGTACAGGGGCTTTTATAACATTGCTTGTAGCTCTTTCCTTACCAGACAGGTGGAATGCTTAGATACCACGGTTTCTGACTTTTGGGGAACAATAAAGAGGCAGATGTGAAAGGTGTCCCTCTAGATACTAGCTGTAGTGTGCAGGAATTTTCCATGCCCTGGTCATATTCTTTCCCAGTCTCATATCCTTTACTCTGTGACATCAGCTTGGGTGAGCAAAGTGGTGGAGGCCATCCATACACTGACCTTCACCATCAGCACCTTGTCTGGGCTGGCAGTGTGGAAGCTCCCTGGGGTCAGAGCACAGAGTCAGCTTTCAGCCCACACTGTGATTTTGATGGGTGATCATTGTACATTACTTCACAAAAGCAAGCTAATACAATCTGGTCATGCTGCATGGGGTTAAACATCACATCTTCCTACTTGGTCTTCTGTGGTTGAGATGTATCAATTTTATTAGTTAACTCATGAGGATAATAGGTCTTCTGGGGAAAGAGAGGAAGATCTATGGGCCCCAGTGAGCTCTTGGGACTTTCTTGACTCTAAGTTCTAAAACTCCCCCTTCCCCTTCTCTACCCTCCTTGCTTTCTTCCATTCAGCTATTCTAGTCTTCTTTTCCTCAATATCCTCCTTTCTTTTCCTTTGCCCCTCATCTCCTCTCTTCCCTCCCTCTCCTCCTTTATCTCTTTCCTTTGGCTTCCCTCCTCTAGAAGTTGGGACAATTGGGTATCTAATGTCTGTAGAGAAGCCAGACTCATGTTTACAGCTGGCAAGCAGATGTTCTCTTGTCTATTAATTCCAAAAGTGCAGAGTAGAAAGATTTCACTCAGGGGTAGTTTCAAAAGGGCAAATTATTCCTTACCCAGATCTAGACTGTCACTGTTAGCTTCTTTGGCTTTGAGCCATAATGACCAAGGTTCATGGTAGGAGGGATGCACCATGACCTAGGGTAGCCATGAACCTTCAGTTTGCTTGGTTTGCTCCTAGGAAAAGAGGAATGTCTTGGTTCTGGCATGTGTGGTTTTGTTTCTTGTTTAGGAAGATGATGCTGGGGACACTTTGGTGGAAAGGAGCAGGTTGAAATACTTTCTCTTCCTTAGGCAATATTTTAAAGTGGGCTGGCTTCCCGTGTCTTGCTGACTGACTGACTTGTCATTTCTGATTCATATTTAGTCTAAGTTTATTTGGTTCCAAGTGAGGCTCTCATACTTTTCTCTCCATTTATTTCTATATGTGTAATTTCTTCCATTTTTTTCATTTCTCTATTTCTCTTCCTTCCTTCCTTCTTTCCTTCCTTTCTTTCTGAAACAGAGCCTTGCTATGTATTATAGCCCAGGATAAACTCCAACTCTTGGTCCTCTATCCTAAGATAAAGAATGCCCACCTCTCTGATGAACATAAAATAAAGCATGCAGATTGTTTATTATGTACATTGCATGGTACATAATAATCATTCACTAAGTGGTAGTTCTTTGATCAACATTGTACCTGAAACCGAACTTTTAAATTATTATTTAACACTTATTTATTAC
>CAJQZJ010032395.1:7777594-7794106 GCA_907164525.1 Lophiomys imhausi | reverse complement strand
TCACTAAATCTAACTTATATTAACCTATCAGCCCCTTCATTGTACCTGCTACTGTTTGGTATAATAAGCATTCAATTAATAATTAAGTACCCAAATGTGATGCTTGTATTTAGATTCATAGTCAAGTGATGCAACAACCTTCCTTTAGTCCACTGACTTAACTTACACTGCTTGGTTGTCTAGTGGACGGGACCAGCCCTCAGGCCAGTGCGGCAGTGGGGCAGCCTCTGCCTTTTCTATTGCATTTCAGTCAGCACACTGTATTCTCAACTGAGATAAATCTAGCATTTTCTCAGTTTTGTTTTTACTCTACCCTTTTAAGAAGTATGAATCTTGTCTCTAACTTTTAAGCCATGAATGTTTTCATGTCGAGTTCAACACTGAGAACTGTAAAGCAACGTTTTTGAGATGATAAATCACAGTCTTGGATGGTCAAGTCTGATATCCCAGCTGGAGAAAGCAAGCTAGAAATACAAGAGAGGCCAATAAAAAGCTTTCTTTGGCATGAACTAGCATATTATCATTATGTTCCCTCTAAATTGAATCACTTAAAAAAAGAATAATAGGAATATTTGAAGAAATACATATATATATATTTTTTAAAGTTATAATGAGCCCTTTTGTGAAAGAATGCTTACGGTGCCATTAATTTTCAGCCTGCAGTCGTACTCAGAAAGCAGCTTATTCACCAAGGGAGTGAGAATATGTGCAAAGTTCTGAGAAGCAATTTCCACAAATATGCTATAGACTTCCCACTCTTTTTCTAAGCACCTTTTTCTGGTTAGAAGTAAACTGAGAAACAAGGGCACTTATGAACTATCTGCTATGGATGATACATCACAGCACTTTGAGCCAATGTCCTATCTGTCTTTTAAAAAATGTTTTACTTATGTATGTGTTTGTGTGTCTGTGGGAGTGTATGTTGTGTGTGTTTGGATGCCCTGGGAAGACAGAAGAGGGCATTGGATCCCTGTATCTGGAGTTACAAGTGGTTGTGAGCTGTCTGGGGAGGGTGCTGTGAACCAATTGTGGGTTCTCTGGATGAACAGCAAGCACTCTTAACCACTGAGCCGCCCCACTAGACTCCTCCCTGTGTTTTTAATTCCAAAGGATCATCAAAGGGATCCTGAGGTGGCGAAGATGACAGTGGTGTGTAGAGAAGATCACACACATCTGTTTCACATTCACTGTGGTCAAGGTGGCTTCTGTAAGACAGTAACCTTTGAGAAAGACTGGACACAATTTACAATCAAGGAAAGAGTGGACAAGACAAGATCAAGGCTAGCGCAGGCGAACAGTGGGAAGAGACCAGCCTGAAGTCATGCGTGAGAGTTAAGGTGGGGGGGTGTATGGAGAGCTAAGGAGAGGAAAGTTGGGACTTCATCCTGCAGCCTGTGATACTGTGTAGCATTGACCTTGATATAGGAGAACAGAAGACTAGTTGTTTTAGATTAAATTATTTGATACATACAGATTGCCAGGACCTGTGACTTACATACAGTTAGCACTCAGTTAATTATTATTAGTTATTAATAGTTTTAGTATTGGCAGATGCATAGAGTGTGACTGGCAGAGTTCTGAGCTCTGCTTTGTGCTTCAGAAAATGTGTCTCCGGTTGCCACATGGGGTCTACTGGAAGAGTAAAAAGATGCTGATGTGGGCAGCATCAGAAGAAGAGGGAAGTCATGGTCAGATAAGAGGTGTCTATTGGGGTAAATGTATAGTTCTTGCTGACAGATTGAATATGGGATGTGAGGGATAGCAAGACTTAAAATATGGCCATTTTTTTTTTTTTTTTTTAGTCTTAACAGATAGGTGCCTTTTGGTTACAACTCGCCCAGCTGGAGACCATTTTGGGTAAGAAGTGGTGATGAGGCCTAACTGGGCATCTACATAACTGACTCATTTGGCTAAGCGCAATGATTGCGACGGAAATAAAAGAAACATTTGGGTCTGGAGCATGTGTTTTGCTAGATGCCATGCTTGACACCCTGACATGAGCGTGCCGTGCCTTACTGCCTCCTCACAGTTCCTGTGAGTAACTCATAACCCTTTGTTGTTTGCCGGAGGAAAGGGAGTCTCATGAAAAGAGCTAACTGGCAAGTGACTGGCCAGACTAGGAAGACTCCAATGTCCATCCAGCATAATCCAAGAGGAAGTGGGTGAGTGGGAAGGGTGCAATGGAAATGCCCGTAGCAGCAAATAAGTAAATGAACAAATGAACGAACAAACAAACAAACATTGGCTTGAGTTTCTTACTTCTCAACCAGTTATATCTACAGCCAGAATAGGGCACCATATCGAATGATGTTGGCTGCTTTCTGACTTGCCCGCAAGGCTCTCTGTTCAATATTTCATAAGATTGCATCAATATCTTTGAGCACTTAAAAAATGATATAAAACCATCTGAACACTCAAATGCTTTCAGGAGGTCAGGCCGTTTCCTTTGTGAGGAGAGCGCTAGGCGGCTGTGTTTTGAGGGGGCAATTTAAGGGAAGAGCTACATGAAGACAGAAGGATATGTGTGATGACCTTGCTACAGAACCTCCCCTCAGTCCTGCTGTGTGTGTGGAAGGAGTGGTTTGAGAAGAGGTGAATTAGTGAAGTGTGATTTGGGGCTCATTCATAATGAATCCAAACTGTGGAGCAGCACTGTGGAGCTCTGGTTGAAGCAGTTTCAGTAAATAGGTTTTGAGTTACCGATCCTGGGGATTCTAGGCCCACTTGTAACTCTGTTATCTGGTCCTCTGTATGATAGCTTATCCCCCTCTTCCCCAAGTACTTTCCCTGGTCACTTGTGGTGGCATATACCTGTAATACCAGCACCTGCGAGGCACAGGCAGGAGGATCTGCAAGTTTGGCTCCAGCTGGGGTTAGATAGTGAGACTCTGTTTCCTGATTTCACCCAAAATCAGGAGTAAAAATGAAGACAAAACTTTCCCAGAATGTGTTTTAATGTAATCTCTTAGCATTTATCGAAGGCATGAAGTTGCACCGCTTAAGTGATAAATATCTGTAATGTAACTCAAAATAGCCCAAGCATGGGGATGAATTAATCAGGTTATCTAGTGGGAGGTCTATTTTATTTTCAATCTGTGGAACTGAGATTACAACCCTTGCTCATGACTAGACAAGCATATAACACAACCACCGAGGTACATTCCTAGCTCTTTTTACTATTTTATTTTGAGACAGAGTGCCGTTGCTCACCCCAGACTGGCCTTGAACTTACCCTGTAGCTCTGGGTAACCTTGGAGTTTTGATTCTCCTGCCTCTACTCCACTGAAGTTGTGGCGATGTTGGAGCAGAAGGGTTACAGGCTTGTACCACCTGTCTAACTTTTCTTGACAATTCTGAGCACAGTTTATCCGTTTTGCTGTTGGTGATGAACCAAGCGAAGGAGTCACTTCTAATTTGATAGCTTGACAGCTGGAATTTTAACCAAAAGACAGATGAGATGACTGATGGGTAAAATGGTATTTTTGGTAGGTAGGTCACAGCAATGTTCCCTTCTGGAAATCCAGGCATCCTAGCTCTCTTCTTTCTAACAAGGGAAAATGGAGTGTACTTATAGTTGCAGCAACCGATGCATACACAGTTTTGTCCCTTGTCCCTCACTGCCCTTCAAGTGTTGTCTGTCTTTGTTTCTTTGGTGTTTGAAAGGAAACCCGAGACCTTTCTGAGTTGTTGTAGATTCAATGCCCAGATGTTCGGATGCGAGCTTTCCCAGCCAGACTGGAAGAGGCCTCATCATATTTGAGCTCCCCTCTTCCCCACTAGAGCCCACCTCAGTAGAGGCAGTGGGTGGTCCTCACACCCCTTCCATTGTTTAGCAACTGCCTGCCTAGGCACAAGGAGCCAGACTCCCTGGTATGCTCTGCTTTTGAGGGTCTCTGTCAAACTGTTGCCAGAAGCTTAATGTTGTTTTAACATAATTTTATGCGAATGTGAACATTGATCTTGCAAGACCGCTGATGAGGATGGGTGTCCCTGTTTTCATGATGGGAAGTCAGCTGAAAATTCTTATAAGGTCCCTTCTGCAACACACAACAGTGTTCTCTTCTCTCCAGTCCTTCTCCGATTGAATATCTGTTCTTTAAACTTTGGTCTGAGGTGGGTGGGTGGGGGGGGGGGTAGGGCAGGGAGGAATCTAATATACTGCAAGTAGGATGTTTTTCAAAACTAGAAACACTTCAAAACAAGTTTAAATATAAATGAAATTGGTTTCCAAATGTCTTGTTAAAAATGCAGATGTTTTATATTTATTATATCATTTTTGTTTTATCACCTTGCAAAATTTTACAGCATGGAATTTTATTTAATGTGGTGGCATTTGAACAGCAATATTAGACAGATGTATTTGCTTCATATTTGGGGATTTTTTTTTCTTTTTGGCAGGATATTAAAACTGAAACTAATGTAACCTGGTGTTTTGGGAAATGTGGAGGAGGCATTTTGCTTATTGGTAATTGAAAACAACAACCATCTTCCCTCCAAATGCACCCCTCAGAAAATAAGCTTTATTACATAGATAAGTGATTAAATGCTTTCAGGATGCCAGAAGTTCAAACGCAGCCACTTAAAGGCGGACTTGGCTCCTCAAGTGCAGGGACCATGTCTTCTGATTTTTGCTATATGGTGCCAGGCATAGCCTAATAAATCGTCCTGTTGATCCTGATGTTTTTGCTGGCTTAGGATTTTCTAAGGACTTACAGCATAGATACCGAACACAGGCAGCTAAGAGATGGCATTATTTTTAACCATGGCATAAGGAAGCCAAATTCTGTTGCCTCCCCCTTACCCTTCTGCATCTTAGCCCCTGCCCCACTATCTTTTTATTTGTTTTTAAAGATATCCCACTGTTACCATTAATGAGCTATCAGCTGGATGTTCATAACTGAAAAATGCCAGCTTACTTTTTTCTTTTTTGGTGAAAGTTTTGTTTTTGTTTTTCCCTGACAGGTATGGGCAGGCTTGCAGCTTGTTCCTAACCAAACCTCAGACTCTGTTGGTTCTTACACCCTGCGGGTCACATCCAAATCCCCTATTAATTAAACAGAAATTGTATCTGAAATAAATCACTCAGTGAAAGATACCCACTGTGGCGTTCTTTCTAAAGATGTTTGCAGTAATTAATGAAACATTTGGTGACTGGTAACATTTTTGATAACTCTTAAACTGCCAGAAAATGCTAATGTGGAAATAATTTCTGGATTGTAAAGCAAGCTGGCCAATGAATGAAAGAATGACTAATATTTTTTTTAAATTAGGGATCTTTTTTTAAAAAAAAAAATCTGTATTTTAAGGATTATTGAAAGGGTAAAATTTCAGAGGTTGACAAATACACAGCCTACCTAATCTAGCCTGCGGCCTATTTTGCAAATGGAATCTTATTGGCCTATACTCACACCCATTAGCCATCGATTTACAGTCCATGACTGCTTTTCCCTTTAGTAGACAAATGGAGCAGTTGTCACAGATGTGTCATAGCAGGGTCCTATGAAGCCTAAAATATTTTTTATCTGACTCCACACAGAATTCCCCAGCTGTGATGTAGGTAAGGAGGTTTTTAAAGCCTTTGCTTATTCATTCTCTGTAAATCAGGAAATCAGATGTAGTCACCATGGAAACACTGTGTATATGTGAATATATGTAGCAATGTGTAATGTATAATCTATAATATAGATACTGTATAGCCATGCATATACATGATTTAAGTATCACTGCTCTTCATTTTTTTACTCACTAAACATTAAAAATCAAACATATTGCCCCCTTTCCTACTGAAATCAGATTTTGTCTCAGAACCCTATTCAACATTCCTAAGCAATCATTGCCCACGGTACACAGGTGTCATGAAAGACAAAACCATATATCCATCTCCATGGTATAGTCCTCCTGTCCAAACTGCCTCTAATCCCTCCAAAATTAAAACTTTATTCACTCATAGGCTGTCTGATGTGTGAATGCAAAATTATCGTGAGGGTTTGGGAATCTGCAAGAGCACTGAGCATTATACAGATATTGTCCCCTGAACCACTTAAAGAAAAAGATTCCCATATTTGTCTTTGTGCAATAAATGTCTCTTGTGGGTCAGCTCATCAAGTTCTGCCCTAGCCATTGAGGATTGAGTGGGAGAAATAAGACATACCAAGAGCCCGACCTTCCTGGAACGAAAACGCTAGAGTAAGGGAACAAATGACTGAGGTAAAACTGAGGTGTATGAAGAAATGTTCACAGCCACAGACATCGCAACGACTTTACAGTATGAAGTCCGTTCAAGGACGTAGGACGACCAAGGGAGACCTTCCCACAGACATGATCTTGAATGGAGGCCCGATCAAAACGAGGTAGAAAGTTTTGCAGCGAAGAGAGAACAAGGGAAGGGCATCTGCAAAAACAAACGTGGGCAAGTGCTGGCTGCACCAAGGAACATCCCGGGCTCCTTGCCAGGCTGCAGTGGGGAAGGGCAAGGAGGACGCAGGGGGTCAGTTTCTGACGCCACTGTGTGGAGCCTGGCAGCTGAAAGTCCTTTCCCACGTCGTGTCCCTCTGCTCGTACCTACCCTGTGGAGAGAAAATGGCGATCCTAAGCAACTTACAGAGAGAAGATGGCAGCAAACACTCTCATAGACTGATTGACAGCCAGAGCAGGACAGCTGAGACTAGCCCCAAACCCTGACTTCCTTTCTTTGTTTTCTCAACATAGTATTTCCATCTCTTACTGAGGAGTCAGTTCTGAGGTACCAAGTGATAAAAATTCCCTCCCACCCCAGTGTGGGCTGCACTTGGTGATGTACCTCACAAGAACAGAGAAAGGGAACACCGGTGAATCGATAGTGGAAGAATCAGGCAACGATGGTCAGGTGAGTGTCTCCCATAGCGTCACAGTTGACCAGTGGCTGTGTTCTCTGATGGGCTGCGCTGCCATAGCCTTCCCTCAGACTTACAGCTCAGTCTTTCCCATCTTTCCCTCCCACTCAGGAGGCTGAGCAGGAGTTCAAGTTCAGCCTATGCTCCATAGAAACTTCCATGTACTCATCAGAAAAACCTAAATTGAGGGCCAGCCTACAAAATACTGGGACAGCACATAGAAGTATGTCAAGTTCTTCAAAAGCTAAAGACTAAGGAATGGACCCTGACAGGAGAATAAGGAAATAATTAAATGGGACGCTTTATCTCGTATCGGATCTTGGAATAGAAAAGTGACATTAAATCAGAAACTGGTAAAACCCAAATAAAGTCTTATAAAACTAGTAAACCAAATAAAATCTTTAATACATTTTGTTCCTCCTTCTAAATTGTGGGGTGCCTTGAGGGTGACCCTTACACCCACAATTGAACTTGATGCATCAGATCTGACCACCTCAGTTTCTGTGGGCTTACTCCAGGACAGTGCTCACCCCTGGGGACAGGCTTCAGTATCCTTTGTATGCCAAGCTTAAGGACTTTTCTGCCCTAGCCATTTCCTGGTTCCTGAACAATCTGAGCGCAGGTAAAAAGCGTTAATTACTGCCTGGGGCCCGAGGGAATTCAACATCCTTCAGACTTTTTAGTAGAAATGGCTGATAGACACATCCCTAATTAGCTCATTCGGCTTACTAGTCTGCTATTTCTTCAGTGTGGGCCGTTATTTCTGAGGGAGCTAGTGGAGATGCATGAGGGAGGCAGAAGCACTGTGAGAGAGGTGGCCTCAGTTTGGAAACCCAGCAACAGAGTTAGAAACAGACCTTTCCTAATCTACCTCAGCTTAAAGGCTAACCCTTTTTTGGAGATTTCTGGAGGCCTGAGTGGACGAAGCAGGTTCTTTTTGATCTTTTGAAAGGAGACATTGCTATTTTTCAAACCATGTGGTTCTGCTGGGTGAGTGGCTTACTTCCTGAAGGAGTTGAAGGCATTTGTCCAACGAGCAGTAGAATTCCCTTGAGAGGAAATTCTCCTTTTGTCCCGTTTCTGTCACCTCTGTTTCCTACAAGACAGGACCTAGAGGATCGATCCTGCAGCTGGTAGAGGCTCCTTCCCTGGGGCAGCCAAACTTGGCCTACATTTCTACCTGTTTAACTCTGCAGATGCTAATGTCAATCCTCCAATGAGCTGCCCTGGGGACTGGTAGCTATGCCCTCCCTGGAAGACCCCTGAGTCTGGAAAGTGTCATGGATGAGCATGTCCCCACCATCAATCAGCCTCACAATCCGTCTCTATTGTGTGTGAAGCTGTTCCCAAGAGTGTGGGTGGGAGATCTGTGAACACAGAACACCCAGCATGCCACTCAGAGTTGGTCTCAGGCTAGGCTCTTGAGTCTGCCCTTCCTATAGCTTTACACCCCGGAGCGAGGTGCCTTTATTTCTCTGATCATTCATTAATTCATTCATCCATCCATCCATCCATCCATCCATCCATCCATCCACTCACTCACCCATCCATCCACCCACTCAGCCACCCACCCACTCATCTACCCATCCATTCATCCATCTATCCATCCATCCATCCATCCATTCATTCATCCATTCATTCAAGGAGAGGTGGCAAGGCTTTGGACCCAGAGGTCTGAGATCTGTTCCTGGTTTTTCCATTTTCTTGCTGTATACTTTGGAGAAATTACATAACCTTTGAATAAAATTAGGTTGAGAAAAACCTGCTTTTTAATTTCTGTGGAATTTGTAAGATGTGGAGGGCCCAGGACTGCCTTGGGTGTTGGCCCTCAGTTTCCACGCCATTTGAGACAGGGTCTCTCTTGTTTACTGCTGCAAATCCTGGGCTAGCTGACCCGG
Organism: Lophiomys imhausi; assembly: GCA_907164525.1. Taxonomy (NCBI): domain Eukaryota; kingdom Metazoa; phylum Chordata; class Mammalia; order Rodentia; family Muridae; genus Lophiomys; species Lophiomys imhausi. The sequence goes on along the minus strand of CAJQZJ010032395.1, from coordinate 7,785,336 downwards.
GTTTCCAGAACTGTCTCTGCCTTCCACCCCCTGGTGGAGACAGAATTACAGACTCAGGCTGCCCCGTCTGGCTTTTGCATTTGTGCAAGGGACCTGACCTCAACTCCCCAGGCTTGCACATCAAGCGCCTTACCCACTGAGCCACTTCGCCAGGCCCTCTGTGGGATTTCTAATGGCATAAAACAGGTCTCTTCTTAACAGTGCTGATGTTTGGGAGGGATAATTGTCATGGGAGAGTCTGTACCAACATCCTGACCTCTCCCTTCAATGCCTGCAGCGCCCCCTGTTCGCTAGTGTGACAACTGAAAAAAAAAAATGAACTGGGACATTGACAAATGGGGAGGAAGAAGGAACCTTAGGGATGGAATGCAGTTGGTACACAGATGCCAGAGGCTCCACAAAGAGATAAAAAACAATTCCTGCTTTGAGAGATATAGTGGCTGGTCAGAGGTCATCCAACTCGATCTGGTCAGGAAGAAGGGTATGTCTTGGGTCTTCCTTTTAAAATTGCTTCCAGTATTGTAAGGAAGAGCTTTAAATGTAGAGTTTTGGATTTTTAATGCTTTAAAAAAACACTGAAGTAAAACATTATAAAATATTAAACAACTTCCTTTTAGCCTCAAGATAAGTGTTTTTTGTGGCTGATTTTTTTATTATTATTATGGTAAAATATACACAACATAATATTTGCCATTGTAACCATTTTTTTTCTCTTCAGTGGCAACAAGATACACTTATATTGTATAACTGTTACCACCGCCCATCTCTAGAACTTTTCACGGGCTCCAGTGAGAACACCCATGGGCTCCAGTGAGAACACTGTAACTCCCCTGAAATATCCAAATCTCCCTTCCTCTGTCCTAGTCCTTGATGACACACTTGCAACCTGTCTACATGCTCTTGACTGCTTTAGGATCCTCACGGGAGTGGACACAGGCTGTATTTGTGTATTTCTATGTTTGACTTCAAGTCCCTTGCTGTGTGGGTTCTTATTTTTAAGGTTCCTGCTTAAAGCTGAGGGTGTTATTTCTCACTCACTGTTTTTTTTTTTCTTTTCTTCTTTGCTAGCTCCCTGCCTCCCTCATGATACCTCTGTGCAGGTGGGGGATGTGATAAAAGTCAGAAAGTGTGGGGGCTTGTTGTCTGAGACTGGCAGGGCAATCCCCTCTTCTTTTCCTTTGTCCCCATGAGGCCAGATTGAAGCTCTCTTCACCTATGCTCTGAGTGACGTTGTCCCCCTTTGTGGTTCTACCAACCACAGGCCCAAGCAAATCCCTTCCTGCCGGAAGAAAAAAAAAAGATAGTAGAATGATTGATGGGTTTAGATATTCCTTGGGGCTCTTAATTTCCTTCTTTCTTTCTTCTTCTTTTTTTTTAAATTGTGGTTTTCTATCATTTCATGCGTGGTCTGCAAGGTCTTTTGTGGCGGAAGTCTCTTAAATATTTAAAGCAAATAAATAAATGGAGGATTGCCTTTGAAACACCTGGCATATTTTATTAGGTTTGAAGGGTCTAAGTAGTTGAAATTTTTAGTGTCCCAAGAACCTGCAAATGCAAGTCAAAATCATCAAAATATCTGAGGACTTAGTTGGAGTCTGTGTATCCTGACAAGACGATCTTCACCCTCAGATCTGGGTGGCAGGCCTTCCTCCCTCTGTGGCCCTTATGCTGGGGGCAGAGTGTATGGTGGCAACTCTTATTAAGCCACAAGGAGGCAGTCTCAGTCCTGCTACTCGTGGGTAAAATGTGTATGTCCTGGCCCCAGGCAGAAGTGTTTGCAAGTCATAGGTGACAGTCGTAGGGACCATTTGGTACATGTAGTCTGCTCTGTGTTGGAGATGAAGCACATTGCCAGCTGGAAGAACCAACAGGCACATTCCATCACCCAAGGCTGTGGCATCCATTCATGGGTCATAAATGCTCCAAACCCTTACATCTTGAAAAAGAATGACAAGATTCTTGTGGCCCTCCCAGAAACCCAGAGAAGGACTTCCCACTTGCTAACATGCAAGCCTCTCCACTGGCATATGGACATGGTAAAATCACACTTAGAACTCTAGACTCAACATCAGAGGGTCTCAGCCCTGATAGCCTACAGCATCTAACACAGAACCTTCAAAATGCTACCCAATAGGTCCTGATATATTTGGTTCAGAACAGGAGAACTTGGGTTAGATGGTTTCAATGTGCCTTGATGGATCAGTTAATTTTTCTGTTGTGATTACAGAGGGATAATAGTCCATCATGGAAGGGGGCATGGCAGCAGGAAGACATGGTAGCAGGAAACCAAGACCTCATATCTTAAGCTGCAAGTAGGAATCAGATAAAATAAACAAGTAGGGTTTGGTATCTAAATTAAACAAGGGGTTATGGTATCTAAATGCCCCTTTCCAATGTACCACCTAAACCTCCCTAAACAGATCACCAGCTGGGTACTAAACATTCAAATAGCTGAGCTTACAGGTGGGTGGATGTGTGTGTGGGGAGGGGTGTTCCTAGTCAAACCATTTTACCTGGGGTTTGGAAACTCCTGTCTGAAGTTCTTGTTGTGAGCAATTTTACCTCATCCCAGAACCCCTTCACCACAGATTTCTAAAGCTGATATTACTGTCCTTACTCCAAGAAAACTGAGACCTGAGCACAGAAGAAGTTAAATCATCCTCCTAAGGTAACCCAATGGGTATATGGGTCCAGGATGATCTCATGCTGCAGCAACTGGACTGAGGAAGAGTCCTGAGGTCATTAGCCCGGTGATCCTGGGGGATTGGGGGGAAGTAGCTCTGTTCTCCTCAGATGTGGCTGCTCTGTTTCATACTACCCATTGAGGAACTGGGTGTAGAGACACTGAGATGGGATAACGGAACACAGGTACTGTAGCCTCAAAGCTCCAGTGCTTTACAGAGGCTGTACGCCTGGGCAGCCAAAGCCAGATGAAAATACCCACAGTCACTTCGATTATGCAGAGCAAAGTCACGGGAAAGCAGGAAGAAGTGATGGGAAGAAAGGGTGAGAATGCTGAAGTAGGTGTGGGACTCAACCATTTCCTGCCCAGCTCTTCCTTAGCTCACCAGCAGATGCTTCTGTTGGTTTCAGGTTGGGCCCCAGGATCTAGTTGTCCTTGGGGATCAGCGTACATCTCCAGTTGTTTTGTAGGCCGTCGGGCAGATCACAAATGCCAAACATTTTTCCTATGGAAATGCTCTGTGTGGTTCTGATTACTGCTCTCTCCTCTGCTGTCTTGCTGGGCTGTTTTCCATTTCCTGCTGTTCGCCTGCCTCTTCTTGCCTTGGCCCAGGTCAGTCACACTCTTTTCCAGGTGGCTCCCATTCTCCTGCTCTGCCCCATCTCTTCTTGGGGATCACCTCTCCCAGATCCCTGCTCAGTGCCCGCTTTGCCTGTGAAGTCTATGTGAACTGTCACACCACACACTCCTACTTTGCTTGAACCTGTAGCCATGACAGGAAGGTCAAGAGTCCCTAATGGTACAGTGACTTTCTGCCTTCAAGGTACCCACACTACCTGGAGCTTCTGCTGTTGCTCTGTTTTGGGTTTGCATTTGGGTGGAGAGGATAGTTTTCTTCCTTATGAGTGGCTTCTGAACTCTGTTATCGCTTGCTTATAAGAGTCAGTGTGAAGCCAATGATCTTTTAGCAGGAGATCTTTACATTCATGGTGTAGAAATGAGAGGCTTAACATTAGCATTTTCTTAGATCCTAGCCGACCTTTCCACTTGTGGGTTGTGTATTTTTCCAAGTCATTCTCTTCTCTCCATTTCATTTGTCAAAGCTTCTGGTGCTCAGAAGGCAGATGACTTGGGAAAATGCAGCCCAGATGAATCGAGTCAGCTGTTTGGCAACAATTCTTGTGAAAAGGTGGTGTCAGACAGGAAGTTCAGCTCTAGGCATCCTTGGGGTCAGAGGTCATTTAGGGATCTCATTTATCTCTGCCAAGTCCACTGCCCTTTGCCCTTTCCGGTGCTCTTTGCCTACAACCAAGAACCTAATTTGTGTTTGAAAACCGGTAACAGAGGCACTGTGGCCCCGTCTTTCAGGCTTTAAGCCAGCCTGTAGAGAACACTAGAATTCAGTTGGCCATCATCTGGGATCCAGAGGTGTGCCAGGTGCTGATCCAGGGGACAGCCTACAGGCATGGTCTCCTATCCTGCAGCATTTCTCAGGAGGTCAGAAGCAAGGATCTTGGTGAGAGAGAGACAAGGAAAGGGTGAAATGAAACGGGGCAGAAGAAAGCAGGCTTTCACAAAGGGAAGTCGCTGATTCTGTCTGTGATCAATCATGCTTAACAAAGAGGCCAGTGACACAGCCTTACCCACCCCCGGCATCACCACCCCACTGTCCCAAGCCTATCAGAAGATGGACGAGGCCATTTTAGTGAAGGACCCTATTCCTGAAGCCAGCTTTCCCCAATGCAGATGAAACAGATGAGCTGATGAAGCATATTTTTTTCAATGTGGTCCTAGGTGGCAGGAGCCACCTTCATGAGAGGCCACCCATTTCCCTAGATGCGTCCCCCCCCAAAATGTCAACCTATACTATAAAGCCGAAAAAGACATTTCACATACATAAAATATGTAATTAAAATGATGAATTATTGTAAGATAGAATATTAGCCTTGTGACATTTTAATCTGAACGCAAGAGAGAGGGAGAGAGAGTATAATCTGAAGCGCTCAATTAAATTTAGAATTTCCCCCCTCCATTGTTATGAATAAATAGGAAGGATTCTGTAGCAGTCAGTGGAATTATTAATTGCAACTAGTGTAGAAGGTGCATGCACCATATCATGAAATGGAATATCATTGTTAGTGACTATATTTCTTGGTAATTAAGGCCCAGACTAATGATGCAAGTTTTCTCCAGCATGATTTTCATCTGATTATGAGGCTGCTTCATTAAGAGCACTCAGCCTAACGAGCTGTAGCTGTAATAAAGTAATTTTCTGTCTTGTGCTCTGATTGATAAAGAGTTTCTATAGCTAAAAGGAATTGAAAATATAATTATAATTAGAAATGGTTGAATAAAGTTATTACAGGATTGCTGAAGGGTACTGCAATTGACACCATAATGTTTTTTTGGAAGTGAGCATTTTAAAATTAGACTTTATAAAGCAACAAAACTCCTTTGCTAATAACTGGGCCGAATGTTGCTGCTTCCATAAAATGAACATTTAGATTCAGGGAGAACAAGACATTCCCACATTGTTCTCTACAAGAAAAACATATGCAAGAGGAATGCCTTGCCTCTCTTCTCAGCATTCTTCCCCCGTGAAGTAAAGCTTACAAACATACTTTTTACTCCATTTATAATAATTTTCCTTCTGCCATATGTTGGAAAAAGATCTTTTTGATTAAACTGATGTCTTTTTAAGCGTACAGTATAAATTCGGAGGTTCTCCTTGCCAATGTGCAAAGAGTTATGCTGTCTCTTTACATATTTATATTTATGAAGCCATGGGTTTCAGATAATTTTTTCAAATTGCATAGAGGTATTCTTTTTCTGTCTTTGCCACGCATTGGTTGATATCAAAATATAACTGGGGAGTATACAAGACTCTGGCCCCCTCCCCTGGGGAATGCTAATCAACTTTTTAGCCCAGAAACCTTATTTCTTTTTATGATGTTCACATTTATAAACCATGAAAACCCTGTTAGTGCAATCCTTGGTGTGTATGTCATATGTCTGCAATATTGACATATAAATCTATGGCAGTGGTTTTATTTAGAATTAGCTGATATACTTTGTGCTCCAAATTGGTTTCACTTATTTAGTTTAGTCTCTTTTGTCTCATTTCAGCTCCCTGTGCTGCATGAGAGACATACATATACTTTAAAGCTATATGGTTATGTAAATCTGTTTTATGCAAACTTACCCAGATATTATTGGGTCTGGGTTGAACTGAGAAGTGGCTCTTCCTAGGTCCACACTTTTGATGTGTTATTTCAAAACAGTTTCTGATAATCAGAAAGACTTAGAATTTTTGAGACCCATTTCTTTTTAGCATATTATAGAATAATAAAGGTATGTTATCAGAATACCATTAGTAAGATTAGAAAGGAAAAAAAGGGCAGAATTTTATTGGTTGTTCATTGAAAATGTTAGCTGTGATTAGTTACATAATCCTACATTAACCTGTAAATTAAAATTCCTTGGTGCAATTTGATGGCTGATTTAATTTTGTCTTTCTTTGTTTGCCGCAGGCTAATTCCATTATGAATTCTTTATACAGCCTTTTCCCTCAATGATTAGCAGCTTCTACTCAAGTTCTGATTACCATTGTACACTTAGCACTACATAAAGCCGGGGATTAATATTCCCCTGAAGAATTGTTGCTATGGATCTGCTCTATTCCTTCTAAGAGATGTTTCTGCAGCTTCAATTGTCCATAAATTATGATCTCTTGTGAGTTATCAGTGGGAGTGAGCTGAGCTTAACAAGCTGAAGAGTGCATTCTCATTCAGAGAGAGAAAAGGCAAGGGAGAAAGAGAAAGAGTCTCAATTATTAATTGTGAGGTTGAGTCACTCAGAAGTGGTGTTTTTCCTATCTCTGCCCTTGTAGACATGTACAAATCAGCATGAGCTTGTACGTTAAAGCAGAAGCTTTTAGAATCTTTCAATATTTACTGATCAGAATGTATGAGAAGGTCCTGGTCAGCTGTAAGCGAGGAGAAAAAAAATACAATTCTGCTACCCACTAACAGCAGACAATAGAATTTATTTTGTTTGGAGGAGTGGCATTATCTTATTTTGGTATAGTATGATTTCTATACTTGGTTTAGGAATATGTATCTGGGTACTATTGTTTTATTTTAAAGAAAAGATTTGTTTATTTTTGTTTTATGTGTATGAGCTTTTTTTTTTGCCCCCATGCATGCATGGGCACCCCATGTGTTTTTGCTTCTTGTGGGTTCCAATACAGGATGTCAGACCCCTGGAGCTGGAGTCATAGACAGTTGTGAGCCTCCATGTGGCACTAGGAGTTGAACACAGGTCCTCTGCAAGTGCTCTTAGCCCCTGAACCATCTCTCCAGCCCTGATACCACTGTTTTAATAACTTCATGGGGCACTAGCTAAAGGCTGAAATTTGAATTATTGACTTGGGCATTTTTTAGAGTGAAAAAAATTTTTTTTTCTGTCGAGAACCTGGTATTTCTAGGCAGAGTAGATCCGGGGCTGTTGAAGGGTCTCAGTGCTGCTTTTGAGGTCTGTGAGGCTGTGGTCACAGAGAAGCATGCTTCCCCAGAGGAGCCCAACGCAGGGCGCTACCTACAGAGCTTCTCTGAATGCAGCCTGGATAAAGCCACTGGGCAGCAATCCTTATTGGACAGGTTCTTGTTACCCTGGAGGACTCTGTGGTCCTGTGACATGTGGAAACTCTTAAGGCTCACATACTGGGAGTGGGTTAGTCAAAGAAACCACTTGGAAGTAGGCTGAGGCCATCAAGCTTTCTAGCTTGGGAGTCCTACCACTGCAAATTCCAATACAAGGCATGTGCACATTTGAATAATCTCTTGAGTAACATAGCTCTCTCATTTTTTCTTTAAATTCTTATTTTTCCTCTCTTTAATTTCTTTCTTCCACTTTTCCTCTCTTCCCTTCCTATTTTTATTCTCTTCTTGGTTCCCTATTGTTCCTTAACTTTATTCCTTGAGACTCCTTTCCTTCTTCTATCTCACCCTTCCTTCCTTCCTTCCTTCCTTCCTTCCTTCCTTCCTTCCTTCCTTCCTTC
>CAJQZJ010032395.1:7736083-7774231 GCA_907164525.1 Lophiomys imhausi | reverse complement strand
TTTTCTCTTCCTCATTCTTTCCCATCTTCTTTCATTCACTTCTTCTTTTTTTTTTTTTGAAATGTAGGAACTCTGGTAAGGGGAACCTGAATTTGCCCCTTTGAAGAGTCCACCAGCTAAGAGGAGGATCAGCCTCCAGAACATGAATGAATGAGACCTCACATCATTCTGTGAGCTTCCAAGTTTTTCAAGTCTCCTGAGACACTGAAGAGCAGAGACAAGCTGTTTCTGCTGGGCTCTGTCTGAAATCCTGCCCACAGAATCTATGGACATAATCAGTAGCCATTTCCACTTATCTTCCCATCCCCTCATATCCACCCATTGCTTTTGCAATCTCCCTCCCAAAATAAAACACACACACAAACACACACACAGAGCATAGAAAAACATCTCATCATGGAAGCTGTAGTATGTCACAGTGTGTCACCTAACCTCCCTTGCAAATGTTCATTGCAATGGGTCTGGTTCGAGGTCTCTGGCTTCTGTGACACCATCAATATTGGATCCTCATCAGGACTCCTCCTGGTTATCCTGTTATTGTCCTGTGTTATGGAAATTTTGCAGCTTTGGATCAGCAGGACTGGCCCTTTCAGGCATCCCAAATGTTCAAAGATGATATAGATTTTGGGAGGGCCATCTCAAAGCCCTGGATCTGGGCCTGGATGGTAGCTGAGCTGGTCAGCCTGCTGGTTCTCCCTTATCCACACCACCAGAATGAATTCTCCTGCAGTGTCCAGCTAGGCCACCCAATGCCACCAATGGCAGGAGGAAGGGTCAGCTCTTCTGCTCTCATACCCTTGGGGCCGTCTCACCCATACCCTGTCCTCCAGAGCCAGCTCCACTGTGCTATCCAGTCAAGGCATGGGACTCACTTTCCCAAGTGCTGCAGCCAGTGAGAGGACAGGGATTGCTCTCCTGCTCTTACACTTTGTGGGGAGGGTGGCTGGCTGGCTTGCCTGTGCCTTCCCCATCAGGGCCAGTTCCATTGTGCTGCCCAGGCAAGGTGCAGGGCCTGCTCTCCCTAGTGCTTTAGAGAGTGAGAGGGCAGGGCTAGCTCTCCTGTTCTCATGCCCATGAGGCCAGCTCTCTGGACTACCACAGGTGGCCATGTGGGAGGGAGGGAGGAAGGGAGGGCATCACCCCTACACCCAGGCCACCTCACAGCAAAATAGTGGCTGGGCCAACTCTCCTTTGCCCTTGGCATCACCGTCGAGGCTAGCTCACCTGTGCCCCTCACAGGCATTTTTAGAAGTTACTGTTAGTCTAACAATCCCCTCCGAGGTGTGCCTCAAGGTTTGCCAGCTGACAACAGTAAACATCACAAGCCCTCTCCACTGTGATGACAGGTTTGTCTTCTGTTCTCTAACTGTTCCCTGTGGACTCACTGGTGAAACTCTAGTTATCCATGTTTGGTGCTCCAACAAAAAACACAATCTTATTCCTGTACTTTTTCTACTGATGTCAAATTAAACATTTTTTTCCTACCTAGAGTCCCAATGAACTATATCTTTATGTAATTTATCCAACTACTTCTTAGAGATTTTTGTTTGTTTGTTTTTGTTTTTTTCACAACATATCCCAGTCTTCCACTTCTCTCTTACTCCTGAATTCCCTGTAGGATACATGGAGACCCCTCTGAGCCCTCTGTGTCATCCAGGCCATACTGTGAGCATCATGAACTAGGACAGAGGGTGGCATGCTGTTGAGAAGATTTATATGAAATTCAGAGGAGGAATCTCCAGGCTTCTGTAGGACAGGAGAGGAGGGCTGGTGAGGGAGAGACCACAATATAGAATCGGCAGGAGGCAGGTCAGCTCTCCGGTTCCTCAGAACCATGTCAGAGGATAATTGGTGCATCTTCATTTGGCTTACATAATGTTAGTAGACACATGGCCAAAGAAATGAGAAATTCAGAAATCATAGGGGACTTATAATTTTCTAGTGGATGTTGAGGAAGAACTGATAAGACAAGATACCCATGTTCATTTAATTAAAGATATATATATATATAATATGTATATAACTACATATAGAATAGATATGTTTTATATATAATATAATAATGTATATAATAATATGAAAATAAATATAAATAATATAAAAATAATGTATATATTATATTTTAGAATATATTTGTTATATATAATAAGATAGGTAAATGCATATAAATATAATATAACATATATTATATATAATATAATATTAACATATTATATAACATATTTATATAATTATACAATATATGCCATATATTATATAATGTATGCAATATATAGTAATATATAATTATATCATAATTATATACAATATGTAAAAATATAATATATTATATAATTATTATATATGTACATTACTTGATGGACTCATGTTAAATGGTACCTAGTGACCTGAAGTGAACAGATGAACAAAGCTAAATGGAGTAAGTAACTGCCAAGGCTGCTCTGCGTTCATGACCACCCTGGCCTTGCAGCCATAGGAGCAGCCACCTGCAGCTAAGGATAATTTCTAGAGTCATGGTAGGACTGTTTTCTCTTTCTTTCAGTCCTTGTTCTCCTATCAATGCCTTCTGTTGGCAGAATCATACATCATATAGGAAACAGGTGGACAATAGAACCTGGGAAAGGTAGTTTAGATTTTCAACCTAACACACAGACACACACAGACACACAGACACACACACAGAGATACACAGAGACACATATATACACAGACAGATAGAGACACACACATACACACACACACACACACACACACACACACACACACACACACAAACCCTGGGGGGCCAAGATGGCGGTGAACTGTACGGATGCATTTTGAATGTGGGAGAGAAGAGCCATAGAAAACACAGAGTTGTTGGACACTGTGCAAAAACCGGAGGGTCTGGCCCCTCCGGGAACACTCACAGCTCCCAAGGGACTCTTAAAAGTCCCAGGGCAAGGCTGTCCCCCCATCTCTCGCAGACATGGAAGCCACTAAATCTGGGATTCGGGAACTCCCATTTGGAGAGGCGCCTGGTAAGATCAATCCCAACACACAGCAGGCAGAATCAAAGGCCACATGGCGATTGTCCACTAGCCTACTGGGCTTCCCACACCTCAGGAGGACCTTATAACTACTTAGGAAATTTTGCAGAATAGTTGAAGTCTTAACAAAGAAGAAACAGGGTGCTTGGCAGGTGATCTGCAGCCACTCGAGCTGGAGCGGGAGGCCGGCGGGCAGAGCAGTCAGGGTGGGAAGTGGGCACAGGCGGGCGGGGCTGGAGCCAGGCGCACCCACGGCAAAGCAGCTAGGGAGTGAGGCTGGCTCAGGCAGTGGGAGGGGCCGAAGCCCCACACACCCACGGCAAAGCAGCTAGGGAAGGAGGCCGGCTCAGGCAGCGGGAGGGGCTGAAGCTCCGCCCACCCACGGCGGAGCAGATAGGGAGGGAAGTGGCCAGGCCTGTGGTGGAGAAGCCTAGTGGGAAACAAGAAGCCAGGGGACCATAGCTGTATTCTGGTAAACCCAGAAATATTAGGTGTGGAGCCGGGCCCTATCAGCCTCCGTGATGACAAACAAGGCCCACAAAATCTGTGCCTGGGCAAACAGGTACATACCATCAGAACCATTACAGGCTGATCACTCAGTGTGCAACATAGAGAAGTCTGAACTGGGAGCAGTGAAACAATCCCGGACCATTACTCACTGCCTGGGAATAGGCTGCACCAGCTCACAGTGCTTCAGGCTATTAAAACCACAGTGACCCTGAGATCCCCCTGTAAGCAACGACAGATAGCCAAGCAATTCGACTCCTTCACCAAAGCATCCCCTGTGGATCCAAGCACAGAAAATGACGAGAACAGACAGCTAAACACACCCACATGGCCAAAGGTCCAAGAAAAAATAGAAATCAAGGAAACATGACTCCAACAAAGCAGAATTATCCTAGCTCATCCAATTCGGATGACCTCACACCAACAGTAACACATGAAAACGATGACAATTCTGCATTATGGAAAGTGATAGAGTCCTTTCAAGAAGAACTTAAATCTATGAAGGAATTCAAAGAAGCCACAATTTTACAAGCCAAAACAATGAACAACACCATTAAAGAACTCCAAGCCAAGGTGACAGAGCTTGAACAGGAAAAGGACAAAGCAATGAAAGATTTTCAGACAAAAAAAAGCAAGCTGGAGAAGGAAATGTACAAAATGAACAATACCATACAAGACATGAAAACAGAAATAGAAGCAATAAAGAAAACACAGTCAGAGTTAAAAGAGGAAGTGGAGAACCAAGGGAAGAGAACAGGAACTACGGATGTGAGTATCAACAATAGGATGCAAGAGATGGAAGACAGGATCTCAGGCATGGAAGATTCTATGGAAGAAATCAGAACAACATCCAAAGAAAATGAGAAGGCTAAAAAATCTCTCACCCACAACATCCAAGAAATCAAGGACTCAATGAAAAGACAGAACCTAAGAATCATAGGCATAGAGGAAAGAGAAGACTCCCGACTCCAAGGTCCAGGAAATATCTTCAACAAAATCATAGAAGAAAACTTCCCAAACCTGAAAAAAGAGATGCCAATAAAAAGCCTAGAGGCTTACAGAACACCGAACAGATTAGATCAGAAAAGAAATTCCTCTCGCCACATAATAATTGAAACTCCAAATGTACAGAATAAAGAAAGAATATTAAAAGCTGTAAGAGAAAAAGTCAAGTCACATACAATGGCAGACCCATCAGAATTACACCTGACTTCTCCTCAGAAACTTTAAGAGCGAGAAGGGCCTGGACAGATATACTACAAGTCCTGAGAGATCATAGGTGCCCAGCCAGACTACTATAGCCAGCAAAACTCTCTATCAACATAGATGGAGAAAACAAGATATTCCATGACAAAATCAAATTTAAACAATATCTACCCACAAACCCAGCCCTACAGAAAATCCCAGAGGGAAAATTCCATTCCAGAGAAGAAAACTTCACCCAAGAAAACAAAGGGAATAGAAAACCCCTCAGCAACTAAACCAAAAGAGGCACAGGACCATCACCTATACCAAACTAATGGGAAACAACTAATATCACTAATATCCATCAACATCAATGGACTCAACTCCCCAATACAAAGACACAGGTTTACAGAGTGGATCCGCAAGCAAGACCCGTCCTTTTGCTGCATACAAGAAACACATCTCACTACCAAAGATAGACACTACCTCAGAGTAAAGGGCTGGGAAAAGGTCTTCCAAGCAAATGGACCCAGGAAGCAAGCTGGAGTAGCCATCCTAATATCAAACAAAACAGACTTCCAACTGAAGTTAATGAAAAAAGACAAAGAAGGGCATTATATACTCATTAAAGGGAATATTCATCAAGAGGAAATCTCAATACTGAACATCTATGCCCCAAATACAGAGGCACCTACTTTTGTAAAAGAAACACTTTTAAATCTTAAATCGCACATCGATCACAACACATTAGTAGTGGGAGACTTCAACACCCCACTCACAACAATGGACAGATCATCAAGACTGAGGCCAAACAGAGAAATATTGAGTCTAACAGAGATCATGAAACAAATGGACCTAACAGATATCTACAGAATGTTTCACCCAAACACAAAGGAATACACCTTTTTCTCAGCACCCCACGGAACCTTCTCCGAAATCCACCACATAGTTGGACACAAAGATAGTCTCAATAGATACAAGAAAATTGAAATAACACCTTGTATCTTATCAGACTACCACAGAATAAAGCTGGTCTTCAACAGCAAAAGAATCAACAGAAAGCCTACACACACATGGAAATTGAACAGATCCTTACTGGATGACCACTGGGTCAGGGAAGAAATAAAGAAGGAAATCAAAGACTTCTTAAAATCCAATGACAAGGAAGACACAACATACCCAAACCTATGGGATACAATGAAAGCTGTGCTATGAGGAAAGTTCATAGCACTAAGTGCTTTCAAAAAGAAAATTGTGACAGCTCATATTAGTGAATTAACAGCTAAGCTGGGTGAATTGGAAAAAAAAAGAAGCAAACATGCCCAAGAGGAGCAGAAGGCGGGAAATCATCAAACTTAGGGCTGAAATCAACAACTTAGAATCAAAGGACTATACAAAGAATCAATGAAACCAAGAGTTGGTTCTTCGAAAAAATCAACAAAATAGACAGACCCCTAGCCAAATTAACTAAAAGGCAAAGGGAAAGAACCCAAATCAACAAAATCAGAAATGAAAAGGGAGAAATAACAGACATCGAGGAGATCCAGGAAATATTCGGGCGCTATTTTAAAAATCTATACTCCACCAAATTTGAAAACCTAAGCGTAATGGACAATTTCCTCGATAAATTCAACCTACCAAAACTAAATTAAAATCAGATTAGCAGCTTAAACAGCCCAATAACCCCTAAGGAAATAGAAACAGTCATTAATAATCTCCCAACCAAAAAAAGCCCAGGGCCAGATGGCTTTAGCACGGAATTCTACCGGACCTTCAAAGAGGAACTAACACCATTACTCTTCAAACTCTTCCACCACATAGAAACAGAAAGAACACTGCCAAACTCATTCTATGAGGCCACTGTAATTCTGATTACTAAACCACACAAAGACCCAACAAAGAAAGAGAACTTCAGACCAATCTCTCTCATGAACATAGATGCAAAGATACTTAATAAAATACTAGCAAACAGAATTCAAGAACACATCAAAAATATCATACATCATGATCAAGTAGGCTTCATCCCAGGAATGCAGGGATGGTTCAATATACAAAAGTCTATCAATGTAATTTACCATATAAACAAGATGAAAGAAAAAAAACACATGATAATCTCGCTAGATGCAGAAAAAGCATTTGACAAAATCCAACACCCCTTCATGCTAAAAGTTCTGGAGAGAACGGGCATACAAGGACCATACCTAGAAATAATAAAGGCAATATACAGCAAGCCAGTGGCCAACATCAAATTAAATGGAGAGAAGCTTGAAGCATTTCCTCTAAACTCAGGGACAAGACAAGGATGTCCACTTTCACCATATCTCTTCAATATAGTACTTGAAGTTCTTGCTAGAGCAATAAGACAACTAAAGGAAATCAAAGGGATAAACAATGGAAATGAAGAAGTCAAATTATCCCTATTTGCAGATGATATGTTAGTATACATAAGCGACCCCAAAAACTCCACCAAAGAACTCTTACAGCTGATAAACAATTTCAGCAAGGTGGCTGGATACAAAATTAACTCAAAAAAATCAGAAGCCCTTCTTTATACAACAAACAAGCATACTGAGAAAGAAATAAGGGAAACAACCCCCTTCACAATAGCCACAAACAATATAAAATACCTGGGGGTAACTCTAACCAAGCAAGTAAAGGACCTATACATCAAGAACTTCAAGACCCTTAAGAAAGAAATGGAAGAGGCATTTAGAAGATGGAAAGATCTCCCATGCTAATGGATAGGTAGGATCAACATAATAAAAATGGCTATTCTACCAAAAGCAATATATAGATTCAATGCAATTCCTATCAAAATACCAACACAATTCTTTATAGACCTGGAAAAAGCTATACTCAACTTCATATGAAACAACAAAAAGCCCAGAATAGCTAAATCAATCCTGTACAATAAAAAAGCATCTGGAGGTATCACCATCCCAGATTTCAAGCTGTACTACAGAGCAATAATAATAAAAACAGCATGGTACTGGTATAGAAACAGACCAGTGGATCAATGGAATCGAATTGAAGACCCAAACATGGACCCACAAACCTATGGCCAACTAATCTTTGACAAAGAAGCCAAAACCGCACAATGGAAGAAGGACAGTATCTTCAACAAATGGTGCTGGTCCAACTGCATGTCCACTTGCAAAAGAATGAAATTAGACCCATACCTATCACCTTGTACAAACTTAATTCCAAGTGGATCAAAGACCTTAACATAAGGCCAGCCACACTAAAGATACTAGAAGAAAAAGTAGGAGAAACCCTCGAACTCATTGGCACAGGTGACAACTTCCTGAAGAGAACACCAACAGCTCAGGACATGAGATCAACAATCAATAAATGGGACCTCATGAAACTGAAAAGCTTCTGTAAGGCAAAAGACACAGTCATTAGAACAAAACAGCAACCAACAGACTGGGAGAAAATCTTCACCAACCCCACATCTGATAGAGGGCTATTATCTAAAATCTACAAAGAACTCAAGAAACTAAATGCCGAGAAACCAAATAATCCAATCAAAAAATGGGAGACGGAGCTAAATAGAGAATTCACAAAGGAGGAATCCCTAATGGCCGGGAGTCACCTGAAGAAATGCTCAACATCCTTAATCATCAGAGAAATGCAACTCAAGACGACCCTGAGATTCCATCTCACACCTGTTAGAATGGCTAAGATAAAGAGCTCAAATGACAGCACATGCTGGTGAGGGTGTGGAGAAAGGGGAACCCTACTCCATTGCTGGTGGGAGTGCAGGCTTGTGCAACCACTATTGTGGTCTGTCTGGAGATATCTTAGAAACCTTGGAATACCTTTGCCTCAGGACCCAGCCATACCACTTCTGGGTATACACCCAAAGGACACCTCACGGAGACATAGGGAAATATCCTCATCTATGTTCATAGCAGCCTTATTTGTAATAGCTAGAAACTGGAAACAACCCAGATGTCCCTCAACTGAAGAATGGATTCAAAAACTGTGGTACATCTATACAATGGAATATTACTCAGCTATAAGAAACAATGAAATCATGCAATTTGCAACCAAATGGATGGATCTAGAGAAGCTCATCCTGAGTGAGCTAACCCAGACTCAGAAGGATGCACAAGGCATCTATTCACTTATAGTAGGATTTTAGCTATATCATACAGGATATCTGTACTACAACCAACACACCAAAAGGAACATGGACATAAACTTTTTTTTTTCATTTCTTTTTCTTTTTCCTTTTCCTTTTTTTCTTTTTCCTTTTCCTCTCTTTTTTTGTTGGTGTTCTTTGTTTTTGTGGGTTTGTGTGTCTGTTGGTCTTTTTTTTAGTTTCCCCCCCCGTAGCAAGGAGACACCTTTCACTGGCAGTACTGCCTCGTAGGCGCCCGGTGTATGAAGAGGCTCTTTGCCCTCATATGACTCCTGATCTGTGGTGAGAGACTGTTATGCAGGGACACTCCACCCCAGAGGATCAAGACGGAAGGGTCAGGGGGTAGAGCATGGGAGGGTGGGGCTGGGAAGCGGGAAAAGAGGACAATATGATAAGGATGTAACCTGTAGCAACAAACAAATAATTTATTAATAAAAAAAGCAGGTAACAACGTTAAAACACTGTAAATAAAATAAAGGATACAGCCGTTCAACCTGGTTTTATAAACCTCCAAGTGTCGAAAAAACGTAGAGCTAAGGTAAAATACAGGAGAAATGTGGTGTTAACCCATGCCTTGAACTTCAGCAGAGACGGGAGGAGCACCATAGAGTTAGTGGACTTATAAATTCTAGAGTTACACGGAACAGGGTGGTGAGGGTACACACCCTTAATCCCATCATTCAAGAAGAGTACACCCTTAACCCCAACACACTAGAGACAGAAACAGGCAGTTCTCAGAGCTCAAGGTCAGCCTGATACAAAACAAACTCTAAATAGAGAAAAACTTCAATTCAGGAGTGGTGGAACACATCTTTGATCCCTTCAGATGGGAACCACAGGTCTCTGATCCCAATAATTAGAATGCAGAGACACACACATAGGATTTGGAAGGACCTAAGTTTAAAAGCTACTTACAAAAGGCCCACTCAATACAAACAAATTGTCCTTCGAGATCTCAAAATATATACACTAAAGCTGGTTTAGCTCCAAAATAACAAAATAATTTCTTCTTTAAACCAGATTGAAAGATAACACTTTATATATTGTCAAAAAACCAAATTTGCTTCAGGAGAAATATTACCTAACCCCCCCACCAAAAAAAAGAGGGTGATTGTCCCTGAGTGAAGATTAGGGCATTATCTTTCCAGGAGAATCAAAGCATCCATTCAAGGAACCCAGGGACAACTGGACAATGGAAACCTCAGCAGAAAACAGAATCAGACACCAAAAGAAGATGAGTGACCCAGTTGATTCAGCCTGACAGACTTCCTCAATAGCTGTCTCCACCAAAAGCCTACAACCACAACAACTCAACATCGCTAAGACACAGCTCTACACAATGCCCCAGCCAGAACCTCAGCAAAGCCTGGAAGTTCAGCTTCTGCCTACAAACTCCTTAGGACATCTAAACAGCTGAGAACAGAAGGACTGAACATAAAAGGATTGTACTAACATTTTTAACCATTTTTTCCATTTTGGTTCAGGCCCCAAACAGGTTTACTATAACCCAAATCAGCAGGAAGTCATTTTAAGAGAGCGACATCCTATACCCAGAGGGTGGGGAGGGTGTTTCTCCGCCCCCCCCCTTTTGGTTATTTGAAGGACAACTGAAAACTCTGTTATTTAGAGGAAGAGATTACAAGTTGTTAAATGGTCCTGTTTAATGGGTTTTGGAGGTTAGACCCAGGGTATTCCTTCTTTCCCTTTTCTGTATCCTTCTTTATCTCCTATATAGGAATGCACGGACTTGAGAAAAATTGAGACATAGACATAGCACAGGAAGGACAAAGAAGAAGGGTCAGATTATTGAATATGCCCTTATACCTTTGTATATTGATACAAAATTAGTAGTATATTAGGCTAAAGTGGTATTGACCATTGTTTATTGTGCAAAAATAAGATTGTATTGGACTACGTCGGTATTGATATTTGTATATTGATACAAAATTAAGATTATAGTTGGCCACAATGGTATTGACCCTTGTATATGGACACAATATTAAGATTGTATTGGGCCACATAGGCATTGATCTTTGTATATTGATGCAAAATTAAGAGTATATTTAGCCACATTTGAATAGATCTTTGTATATTGATACAAAATTAAAGGTAACGCTTCCTAATGGTATGGTACCTAGAGATACTTAAAAATGAAATGTGAAGCTCTGGCCTCTTGATACCAACCGTCTTAAACTGTTTAGGATAGTTAAGAAAAAAAAACTCCTAGCCATGCATGCATGTCACCTTGTTAGCTACTATGACAGTCTATCACAGATAGTCTCTAAGCTACTCAGTAATCAAGTTGTTAAGAGACAAGCAACATTTGCTTATCTAAATACAAGAGATAGATAAGGCATCTTCAAAAACCCCAAGAGATCTGCAGAATATGGCATTCAAAGATATGGTCTTAAATTAAGATTTTTTTTGATATCGTGACATATCAGCTCCTGAAAGCACCCCCTATTCTACTCCAAGTAGAAGATAAGCATCGAAGAATCTCCAGTGTGAGATGGTTGAATTAGTGGCAAGCCTATCTCTTGGCATGTAAAAACTCCTTGCTTCAACTGCAGACAGACTGCTGTCCAAAAAGGACAAAACTTGGTAGCAGGGAAGTCGACAGCCTAGCTCTGCCAAGACAGGGTAGGTAAGTCCTTCATAATCCCTGCTCTACAATAAATGTCTGTCAGAGAAACAGGACCAAAAGGCTGAAGACTGATGCTGGAATGTATGGAGAGAAAATGGGAACTGTCCAGGTAGTCACTGGTTTGTCATTTCTTAGTATTGGAAGCTGCAGGCCCTGCACTTCCTATATAATCAGATATATTTATCCTTCTCAGCTCTCTGAGGTGGTTGAAGAATAGACACTTTGAGTCTCATAGCTAAATTTTGAGTTGTTTAGGAATCAAGAGGGTGTTCTAGATCTAAGAAGATGGTTATAATAATGATGCAAGTTAGTATGAAAGCTAAGTCAGTTATAGAACTTTAAACTCATGGAGATGGTTAGAAGGTAGAAGGTTAAAGTCAGGGGCCGAATATGTATGAACTGGACATTGGGAAGGTATACTGGGCCATTTAACTCTCATAAATGTGGCATATTTAATTCTGCTGTTTTGTATAGAATTTAGTGTTATAAGAGAAAGAACCATTTGTTGGATTGAAAAGGGAAGCTGTTGGGGGGGAAGAGGGTGGAAGGGTGGGACAGGAAGGGGGAATAGGGAAGGGTTTGTGACTGAGATGTAACTTGAAGAAAAAAAAATAAAGTATGTATTTAAAAAAAACCCCACAGTTTCACTTCCTGTTGAGCTTGGTCACATTGCATCATAACCAATACCAGAGAACAATGAATTACTACTAATGCATACATATTAGTGCTCAGCTTGCTTCCTCTACTCCTAGAAAACCTAGAATTCCCTGCTCAGGAAAAGGTGCCACCAACAATGGAAGTGTCTTCCCACTAGCCAAGATAATTGCTCACAGACAAGTCTACAGACCAACCCAGTCTAGACAGTTCCTCACTGCGACCTCCCTCCCCATGTTATTTCAGATTGTGTCAAGCTAACAATTAAAACTTTCAGGGCTGGAGAGATAGGTCAGTGGTTAAGAATGCTTACTGCTCCTGTACAGGGCCTGGCTTTGGTGTCTATCACCCACATGTTTGTTCATGACTGCATATAACTCCAGTTCCACGTAATCCAATTCCCTCTTCTGGCCTCTGTAAGCTCCTGCATGTATGTGGCACACATAAACTCAAACATACACAATATAAATAAATAAATCTTAAAAAAGTAAAACTAGCCATCGCAATATGTATATACACACACCCAAATGAACATACACACAGAGTCACTGAAGACACATGTCCCCTTCACACATGAACAACGATAGAAGCTCCATCTTGCCCTTTAGAGTAGTCTGTGGTCTTCCTTCTGCCCACCCTCAATGATATGACTTGAAGGACACCTTTAAGCAAAAATCGAATTATGTCACATCTTTGCAAAAACCTCCCCAGTTTCACTAAGGATAAGAATCTATTCTTCTTTCATAGGCAAAACCTAGACGGTCCTGCCCACATTTGCCTTGGTAGCTCTCCCTGATACTAGGCTTCCTCTTGATTTTATAATCCAATTATAATAGTCTTCTTTCAGTTTCTTGAACATGGCATTCTCCTTTTCTCCTTCTCTTTTCGCATGTTTCTTACTCAGTCATCTCTTCAGAAAACTCATGTATTCCGTATGCAGAATTCAATTCAATCATCCTTCTCTCATGGAAGCTCTCTTTTCCTCACTGACTGGGCTAATTTTATTATTTTAATGCAGATATTTCTAGACACTAACTTCTGTTTTTTTATGTGTCTTTACATACATGCTCTCTCTCTTTTATCTCTGGACTTTAAATTTCATGAATTCAAGTATTATTGTTTTTTGGTGAACCATCCTCACCTAATACCTAGTACCTTGTACATAAAAGAGTCTTGACAGATGAACAAATGTAAGAAAATATGGGTATATGATTAGATGACCCATTCTCTCTGAGTGCAAGTTTAAAACACCTTGTCAGTTGTCTGCTTTTCGTTGTGCTCTTGAAATGGTCAATTCACTGCCAGGCTATCACAGGGATCATTTAATTATTAGACAAATGACAATCATTTTCTCTAACTGTTCTGTTTGAGAGGTATGTCTATCTGTATAAAATTGTAACATGTCTCTAAAGCTGTTTTGCTTTTTTGTTTTTTTTTTCTGGCAACCTCAAGATCTCAGACTCTCCCTAAAGGCCCCAGCCTTCATCAGAAATTCTCCCATGAGGGAAGCCCTCTGAGAATGCTACCATTTGTTTGCTGGGTGATTTTGCAAGACTTCTGTAGTCAGGGAATAAAAACTCAAACTGAAAGAGTTTGAGTTTGCCATTGTGGATTTAAACCACTTGATTCTATGACAATGATGACAGAAACATAGAGAAAAATGGACGAGAATCTGAATTATGAGAACTCCCCAGGTCTCTCTGGAAAGATACCAGAGGAAGGAGGGAACACACCATTCAGTCTTCAGAGATACACTGGGGTTAGATACTGTTCACTTGTTTATTTCTTTGGCTGTATATTTTTTAAACCTTTACTTTTGGAAAATGGTTTGAGCTAGTGGCTGAGAGTCAGTTTGTGCATTGGGGTTTGTATGGTGGACATGCCTGGTAGTAAGGTGCCATCTGGATTTTCAGCTTGTTAAGAATACACCTCCTAGGCCCTGCTTTTATAGAGGATGGTGTAATGGGCAATAAAAGAGAAATATGCCATTGATCGTGAAAGACTTGTTTATTCCCTGCTCCTAAGCCATAGGTAAGATGTCCTATTCAAGGACCTGAGCTGACTGGAGACTCCCAGTCTCTGCCAGATGGAGGGAATAGGAACGAACCTGAAGGGATGTATTTTTTGCAGTGTTTACAGTGCACGAAAGTTTCCTTAAATATGTAATCAGAGATAATTAGTCTACATGGCGTAAGAAGGGATATAAACACTATTGACATGCTAGTCTCGGAATAGGCACCATCTGAGTTGATTTGCCTTTGACAGTTTCTGATTTTCGATATTTTTGATATTTTGGGAAGCAGATGTGATGAGGGTAAAGAAGTTTCAGCTTGAGAATAACATCCCCTGGGTTCCAAAATAATATAGCCTGTTTGCACCCTCTTGCCTTCTTAACTTGCAGAGATGTGTCTGCCTGGGGAGGGTATTGTCAAGGGCTCAGCAAAACAGGTGATTCAAGATGGCAGAATCCACTAACTACCATACTAATGAGCTTGAGGTAAAGATACTGCAACCTGCCGTGATTATTGATGTTTTTCACTCTGGGTTGAATTTCTTGCATTTATCTTTCTGGTCTTGAGGCAGACCTGAGGTCAAAGTGTCTCATTTCACATCTGTCTAAAATCTATTAATTGTCATTGTTTTAGCATTGTGTAAAAACACAGAAGAACAGTCTGATTATTAGTACTTCCAAGTAGAAACAAATGGCATCTCTCTATTTAAGACACAAGAGACAGCTACAAACACATTTCCCATTGCATTTATGTGCGATTAACGTGCCCTGGGTTGTGCTGGCCTAGAGGTACCATACGCTGATAGGACTGAGTCTGAGACTTGGTGCTCCCTTTAGAGTGCCAAGGATGCTGCTGGATCTCAATGCTTGTGCTGAGACATAATAAACCATCTAAGGGCTTCATGGCTAACAACAACCATTAGTACTTTGGAAAATGATGTTTCTGTGACTTAGGGATTTAGAAATGGGATGGCCAGCTGACTCCCAAGTGTCTTACAGGATTATAATCATTAAGCCGGGGCACAGTCATATGAGAACTTGGGGTGGAGGGTCAACTTCTAAAATGGCTCTCTTACATGGCTGTTCCCTCGTCACATGTGTCTGTCCATGTGATTATTTGAGTGTCCTTATGACATGGCAGTGGATCCCCGGAGTGAGCTATCTGGAGAGAGTGAAGGGGAACACATTGACATTCTCATCCCAAGAGCCCTGCCTTCCTTCTACCACATTCTGTTTGGCAGGTTACTCCGTAGTTATACTGAGGGGACAGGGATTAGACTGCACTCATTGATGCTATCATTGTCAAAGGATTTGTGGACATATTTATAAATCTTCTGTGTCTGCTTGTGGCCAGCTCTACTCCAAATTACTTCTTGTTTACCTGTGAAGTCTTGTTTGTCACTGCTGGTGGACACGATGTCTCCAGCCAAGAGCTGTGGCTGCCTTAACATGCTTTCATCTTCTTGCCTGCAGGCACCATACTTACCTTGCAGGGACTCCACTTTGGCTAAAGTTAATTTTTTGTTTTTGTTTTTTGGAATGGAGAATGTCAACTAATTGTGCGATGGCTTCCAATGTTTTATAAAAAAGACTTCAAGATCTTTACCATCTTTGTTACAGTTTTGGGAAAGGATGGACTATTTCCTTTTTCTGGAATCTAGTCTTTTCCTATCAAATGGCCTTTGTCAGCTACATGAATCAATTAAGGTTTGTGTTATAATGGGAAGTGGTCACAGACTTTTAGGGGTGAGATTTGTAAAGTCTGGATTCCCTAAGTCCTTATGAAGTCTCTCTCAGTCTGCAGCTAATATCAAACTCTTTCTGATCCTGGCACACTGTGAGGTCAGCCATGTCCATCCCTTCTCAGGAACTGTGCTCTTATTTCTCTAGGAAAAAGCTTTAAATATCCACCCCCCCCCCCGTTGTTTGGTTGATTCCTTTTTATCATCTAAGATCTCAGCCCACATAGCACTGGCTCAGAGAGGCTCTCGGACCCTCAACCTCCTCACCTGTCCACTGATAGGCTTCCTTCAGAGTCCATCCAAGTGTTTCTTCCAAGTGTGGCTCCTCTCAGAGTTTGGATTTATTTTGTGTGTGTATATATCATACCTCTAGAACATAAAGACCAAGAAAGTAAGGATATTGCTTTCCAGTTTTTTTTTGTAACACCCTTATTAGCATTTACAGCAAGATGTGATGTGTAGCAAGTAGGTGCTCAGTGAATACTTTTTGACTGGCTGGCTCAAGGAGAGTGACTGATGAATATAATTTCTGCTGTGAAGTGAAAAAAATTACACATTCATGCATGCATGCACACATGCACACACACATACACACACACACACACACACACACACACACACACACACACACACACTCCAATACTAGCATTTGAGACTGAGCCATCTGGGTTTGGGGGACTGTGTGAGGAAAACCGTGAGGAAGAGAAACTGCTAATCTTCAAAACTAAAGTGTCAAAGTCATTCAAACCTGACATCAAAGAAATGTGGCTTTCTCATATTTCAGCTGCTGAGAAGGGGCATATTTACAGCACAGGCCTTCTGCACGTACATTTGAACTTCAGTGTTATTTTATGGGCAACCTCAGACACCTCGTCCCATGCCTCACTTCTCCCAAAGGTGAGACTCTGATTGTTTCCTCTGCATCATGTGGCTGTGCCTCCCTGTCTGGCTTCTCTCCCTTGACCTCATGGATTGTTTTCTTCCTTGGCCATTTTGCCCTTAGCTCCAGACAACAATTTCAGTTCAAGGGACTCACTCTCTTCCCTCCTAAAGATTTCTGAAAATATGAGGGTTTTGTCATACATAACTGGAGACACAAAAGTGATGAAGAAAAGACAATTTAAATCCCTGTGAATCTCTAAGTGAGGCAAATTCATAGTTCTTGGTAATGGTGAGCCTTGTGCTTGAATGAGATATTTCATTGTTTTCTGTCATTCTTCTTCTTTTGTCTCTGGAGAGTGGTTTTTTTTTTTAACATTTTATAGATGAAAGGAATATAAAGGACAGCCTTAAAGGGGGAGGAGAAAGCTACTATTTGAACAAGGTGAAGCCACTTCTGAACCCTGGATACAGTCCCTTCTAAGTCTACCGTGTGGCTGAAAGCATGTAGCTGTCTCTGACTGTTGATAGTCTACTGTGCTAGGCAGACAATGTCCTTCCCTCTCACAAGTGACAGCATGTTGTCAGAGTGTGACTTGACCCCTATTGGAGAGTTTAAAAAACACAAAATTGGGAACGTAGGATTCCTAAAAATATATGTTATTAAGCAGTGGAGAAGTAAGCATTATTTTTACACAGATGCATGTCAATGGGCTTTGGAGATGAGGCAGACAGTGGCATGAGTAGGCTGTCTGTCATCTATTGTCCTGAAAACTCCAGTCTCCATTCCTTTCTCCACCCTGTTCTGATCCTTCAGAGGGCTGTCTGTGTGGGCACAACAGTGGACACCTGTGGTGTTTTTAGTTGGACTTGGCCATTGGGAGTATATCAAACACCTTTCTTGCTATTGTGACAAAAATGTCATCAAAAGCATTTAAAGGGAGAAGGTATCATTTTGGCTTATGATTGGATGGGATATAGTCCACCATGGTGGTGGTGGTGATGGTAGTAGGAGCTTGAGATGGCTGGGCATATTGCACCAGCAGTGGGAGGCAGAGCATGGCAAACATTTGCACTCAGCTTACTTCCTCTGTTATGCAGTTGAGGACATGAGCCCAGGGCATGGTGATGCCCACATTTACAATGCTGCTATGGCTTATGAAACTTGGACCCTGACACTCTGAGTACAGGCAGGGGAATGAAGAAAGGACCAATATAGACACATGTACAGTAAATCTGGGACCAGGTGAGAGTTTACCAGCCCTCTGTTACCTGGAGCCCCAGCTAGGAACTTCAGCGTCTTTATTAGGCACAACATAGAGGAAGCATAGTCTCCATGGTGGTCCATCTCTTAGGTCAGCAGTCTCAGGCTGCACATCTGGGAGAGAAAGCTGCAGTTGCTAGTCTGCGATCACAAAGATCAATCCTCCATAAATACTGATACTCTTGAGGAAAGATTTATCAATTTCCCATGGGTCTAAGGCCTCCGGTTCCCAACATGGCCATGACCATATCAACAGTACACACTCACTCAGGCCTTTGATTCCTCTACTTCTTACAGAGGGGTCTTCCCACCTCAGGCAACCTAACTATAAAACCCTTCACAGAGACACCCAGAAATATATTTTCAAGGTAGTTTTAAATCTAGTCAAGTGGACAGTAAAGATTGATCACCACAGGAGGCCCCAGCAGAAAAGCAAACAGTGAGAGCAAAGTAAGGTCAGGACATTTACTCTGCTCCCTGCTTTTGGTGGATGTTCTACACTTGTTCATTAAGTACACTCAGCCATCAAGTTTCTAGTAACATTTTTCTGCCATTGTCTCTAAGATGTAGGGTAGGAACAGTTCTTTGTCACTGGTGGGCCTGGTTTATGGTGCTATTCCTTTCTGGTGTCTTTGGATCTCAGTTACACTTTGGGAAGAAGTCTCTCTCTTTTTTTTCCAGCTATATTTTTATTTTTTTTAACATTTATTTATTCCTTCATGTTACCTCTCTTGGGAAGAAGACTCTTTATTACATCTTTCTCAAATTGGTGATACCTGCTTCCTGCCAGAAACTGAAAGCCCCTGTAAGTAAATGTCAGTTTTTCCCTCCAGATACAATAGCACAATGCCTGCTTCCTGTCAGGTACTGGGGCTACACAATTTGCTTCCTAGCATTCCAAGAGAGAAAGGCAAACACACAAACTTGTAGTGTAAGTTGTGTACATCAAAAAAGAAAATGAGTACACACAGGGATAAATGAGTTAAAGAATATTCAGTCTCATTTTGAGATGAAGCCCTGATGACGATTGTTTGCACTGATTGACAAAGAAGTTCACTGGTTTTTCAGGTCAGGCCTGGCTAGTATCTTGGAGCCATGATTCAAAAGTCAATGGTGGGGGGGAAGGAAGATGGCGGCCACCTACACTGACGCATTTTGAACACGGGGAAAAAAGAGCCATAAAAAACACAAGAGTTATTGGGCACTGTGCAAAAACCGGAGGGGCTAGACCCCCCGGGAACACTCACAGCTCCCAAGGGACTGTTAAAAGTCCCAGGGCAAGGCTCTCACCCATCTCTCGCAGACACGGAAGCCACTAAACCCGGGATTAGGGAACTCCCATTTGGAGAGGCACCTGGTAAGATCGATTCCAACACACAGCAGGCAGGAACAGAGGCCACTTGGTGTTAGTTCACTAGCCTATTGGACTCCCCACGCCTCAGGTAGAACTTATACTCACTTAAAAAATTTTGCGAGATAGTGGAAGTTTTAGCAAGGAACAAACAGGGGGCTCAGCGGGAGGTCCGCAGCAGCTCATGAAGCGGAGGGTGGGAGATTCAGACAGAGTGCGGAAACCGGGAACACAAAGGTGGGCGGGAGGAGCCTAATCCCGCACACTCACGGCAGCGCAGCTGGGGAGTAAGCCCGGCTGGCAGGGCCAAATCCCCACGAACCCACGGCAGGACAATGGGAGAGAGTCAGGCGTGGGCTGGGCCAGGGATCTGCGCACCCACGGCTGAGCTGCTGGGGCGAGAGGTCCACTCAGGTGGCCGGGGGATCCGGGGAACTGTGCACCCATGGCCGAGCAGCCAGGGAGGGAGAGCCGCGGCTACGCAGACAGGGAGGGAATCAGACTCAGAGGCCAGGCCTGTGGCAAGAAGCCTAGTGAGAAACCAGAAATTGGGACCATAGCTGTATTCTGGAAAATCCAGACATAATAGGTGTGGAGCCAGACCCTGTCAGCCTCCGAGAAGACAAACAAAGCCCACAGAATCTGTGCCTGGGCAAACAGGTCAATACCATCAGAACCATTACAGGCTGATAACTCAGAGTGCAACATAGAGAAGTCTGAATTGGGAGCAGTGAAACAATTCTGGTCCATTACTCACAACCTGGGATTAGGCTGCACCAGCTCACAGTGCCTCAGACAATTAAAACCACAGTGACCCTGAAATCCCCCGGTAAGCAACGACAGATAGCCAAGTAACTCGTCCCCTGCACCAAAGCATCCACTGTGGATCCAAGTACAGAAAACAACAAGAACAGACAGCTAAACACACCCAATGGCCAAAAGTAAAAAAAAAAAAAAAAAATAGAAATCAAGGAAATATGACGCCAACAAAGCAGAATTATCCTAGCTCATCCAATTCAGATGACCTCACACCAAAAAAATCACATGAAAACGTTGACAATTATGCATTATGGAAAGTGATAGAGTCCCTGCAAGAAGAACTTAAATCTATGAAGGAATTCAAAGAAGCCACAATTCTACAACTCAAAACAAGGAACAACACCATTAAAGAGCTCCAAGCCAAGGTGACAGAGCTTGAACAGGAAAAGGACAAGGCTATGAAAGATTTTCATACAAAAACAAGCAAGCTGGAGAAGGAAATGTACAAAACGAACAAAACCATACAAGACATGAAAATAGAAATAGAAACAATAAAGAAAACACAGTCAGAGTTAAAAGAGGAAGTGGAGAACCATGGGAAGAGAACAGGAACTACGGATGTGAGTATCAACAATAGGATGCAAGAGATGGAAGACAGGATCTCAGGCATGGAAGATTCAGTGGAAGAAATCAGTACAACATCCAAAGAAAATGAGAAGGCTAAAAAATCTCTCACCCACAACATCCAAGAAATCAAGGACTCAATGAAAAGACGGAACCTAAGAATTATAGGTATAGAGGAAAGAGAGGACTCCTGACTACAAGGTCCAGGAAATATCTTCAACAAAATTATAGAGGAAAACTTCCCTAACCTGAAAAAAAGAGATGCCAATAAAAATCCAAGAGGCTTACAGAACACCAAACAGATTAGACCAGAAAAGAAACACCTCTCGCCACATAATAATTGAAACTCCAAATGTACAGAACAAAGAAAGAATATTAAAAGCTGTAAGAGAAAAAGGTCAAGTCACATACAATGGCAGACCCATCAGAATTACACCTGACTTCTCCTCAGAAACTTTAAAAGCTAGAAGGGACTGGTCAGATATACTATACGTCCTGAGAGATCATAGGTGCCCAGCCAGACTACTTTACCCAGCAAAACTCTCTATCAACATAGATGGAGAAAACAAGATATTCCATGACAAAATCAAATTTAAACAATATCTACCCACAAACACAGCCCTACAGAAAATCCTAGAAGGAAAATCCCAACCCAGAGAAGAAAACTACACCCAAGAAAACAAAGGGAATAGAAAACCCCTCAGCAACTAAACCAAAAGAGGCACAGGACTACCACCTATACCAAACTAATGGGAAATAACAACCCCAGGTCACTAATATCCATCAACATCAATGGACTCAACTCCCCAATAAAAAGACATAGGTTTACAGAGTAGATCCGCAAGCAAGACCCTTCCTTATGCTGTATACAAGAGACACATCTAACTACGAAAGATAGACACTGCCTCAGAGTAAAGGGCTGGGAAAAGGTTTTCCAAGCAAATGGACCCAGGAAGCAAGCTGGAGTAGCCATCCTAATATCAAACAAAACAGACTTCCAACTGAAGTTAATGAAGAAAGACAAAGAAGGGCACTATATACTCATTAAAGGGAATATTCATCAAGAGGAAATCTCAATACTGAACATCTATGCCCCAAATACAAAGGCACCTACTTTCGTAAAAGAAACACTTCTAAAACTTAAAGCACACATCGATCACAACACATTAGTAGTGGGAGACTTCAACACCCCACTCACAACAATGGACAGATCATCAAGACAGAAGACAAACAGAGAAATATTGAGTCTAACAGAGATCATGAAACAAATGGACCTAACAGATATCTACAGAACGTTTCACCCAAACACAAAGGAATACACCTTTTTCTCAGCACCCCATGGAACCTTCTCCAAAATCGACCACATAGTTGGCCACAAGGATAGTATCAATAGATACAAGAAAATTGAAATAACACTTTGTATTTTATCAGACCACCATGGAATAAAGCTGGTCTTCAACAGCAAAAGAATCAACAGAAAGCCTACACACACATGGAAATTGAACAGCTCCTTACTGGATGACCACTGGGTCAGGGAAGAAATAAAGAAGGAAATCAAAGACTTCTTAAAATCCAATGACAATGAAGACACAACATACCCAAACCTATGGGATACATTGAAAGCTGTGCTATGAGGAAAGTTCATAGCACTAAGTGCTTTCTAAAAGAAAATTGTGACAGCTCATGTTAGTGAACTAGCAGCTAAGCTGGGTGAATTGGAGAAAAAAGAAACAAACACTCCCAAGAAGAGCAGAAGGCAGGAAATCATCAAACTTAGGGCTGAAATCAACAACTTAGAATCAAAAAGAACTATACAAAGAATCAATGAAACCAAGAGTTGGTTCTTCGAAAAAATCAACAAAATAGACAGACCCCTAGCCAAATTAACTAAAAGGCAAAGGGAAAGAACCCAAATCAACAAAATCAGAAATGAAAAGGGAGAAATAACAACAGACATTGAGGAGATCCAGAAAATATTAGAGCATTACTTTAAAAATCTATATTCCACTAAATTTGAACACCTAAGCGAAATGGACATTTTCCTCGATAAATTCCACCTACCAAAACTAAATCAAAATCAGATTAACAGCTTAAACAGCCCAATAACACCCAAGGAAATAGAAACAGTCATTAATAATATCCCAACCAAAAAAAGCCCAGGGCCAGATGGCTTTAGCACGGAATTCTACCGGACCTTCAAAGAGGAACTAACACCATTACTTTTCAAACTCTTCCACCACATAGAAACAGAAAGAACACTGCCAAACTCATTCTATGAGGCCACTGTCATTCTGATTCCTAAACCACACAAAGACCCAACAAAGAAAGAAAACTTCAGACCAATCTCCCTCATGAACATAGATGCAAAAATACTTAAAAAAATACTAGCAAACCGAATTCAAGAACATCAAAAGTATCATACACAATGATCAAGTGGGCTTCATCCCTGGAATGCAGGGAAGGTTCAATATACGAAAGTCTATCAATATAATTCACCACATAAACAAGATGAAAGAAAAAAACCACATGATAATCTCGCTAGATGCAGAAAAAGCATTTGACAAAATCCAACACCCCTTCATGCTAAAAGTTCTGGAGAGAACGGGCATACAAGGACCATACCTAGAAATAATAAAGGCAATATACAGCAAGCCAGTAGCCAACATCAAATTAAATGGAGAGAAGCTTGAAGCATTTCCTCTAAACTCAGGGACAAGACAAGGATGTCCACTTTCACCATATCTCTTCAATATAGTACTTGAAGTCCTTGCTAGAGCAATAAGACAACTAAAGGAGATCAAAGGGATAAAAATTGGAAATGAAGAAGTCAAATTATCCCTATTCGCAGATGATATGTTAGTATACATAAGCGACCCCAAAAACTCCACCAAAGAACTCTTAGAGCTGATAAACAACTTCAGCAAGGTGGCTGGATACAAAATTAACTCAAAAAAATCAGAAGCCCTTCTTTATACAACAAACAAGCATACTGAGAAAGAAATAAGGGAAACAACCCCCTTCACAATAGCCACAAACAACATAAAATACCTGGGGGTAGCCCTAACCAGGCATGTAAAGGACCTATATAACAAGAACTTCAAGCCCCTGAAGAAAGAAATGGAAGAGGCCTTTAGAAGATGGAAAGATCTCCCATGCTCATGGATAGGTAAGATCAACATAATAAAAATGGCTATCCTACCAAAAGCAATATATAGATTCAATGCAATTCCTATCAAAATACCAACACAATTCTTTATAGACATGGAAAAAGCTATTCTCAACTTCATAAGGAACAACAAAAAGCCCAGAATAGCTAAATCAATCCTGTCCAATGAAAAAACATCTGGAGGTATCACCATCCCAGATTTCAAGCTGTACTACAGAGCAACAGTCATAAAAACAGCATGGTACTGGTATAGAAACAGACCAGTGGATCAATGGAATTGAATTGAAGACCCAAACATGGACCCACACACCTATGGCCAACTAATCTTTGACAAAGAAGCCAAAACGGCACAATGGAAGAAGGACAGCATCTTCAACAAATGGTGCTGGTCCAACTGGATGTCCACTTGCAAAAGAATGAAATTAGACCCATACCTATCACCTTGTACAAAACTTAATTCCAAGTGGATCAAAGACCTTAACATAAGGCCGGCCACACTAAAGACACTAGAAGAAAAAGTAGGAGAAACCCTCGAACTCATTGGCACAGGTGACAACTTCCTGAACAGAACACCAACAGCTCAGGACCTGAGGTCAACAATCAATAAATGGGACCTCATGAAACTGAAAAGCTTCTGTAAAGCAAAGGACACTGTCATTCGAAGAAAACGGCAACCAACAGACTGGGAGAAAATCTTCACCAACCCCACATCTGATAGAGGGCTATTATCTAAAATCTACAAAGAACTCAAGAAACTAAAAGCCAAGAAACCAAATAATCCAATCAATAAATGGGAGATGGAGCTAAATAGAGAATTCACAAAGGAGGAATCCCTAAGGGCTGAGAGACACCTGAAGAAATGTTCAACATCCTTAATCATCAGAGAAATGCAACTCAAGACGACCCTGAGATTCCACCTAACACCTGTTAGAATGGCTAAGATAAAGAACTCAAATGATAGCGCATGCTGGCGAGGGTGTGGAGAAAGGGGTACCCTACTCCATTGCTGGTGGGAGTGCAGGCTTGTGCAACCACTATGGAGGTCTGTCTGGCGATATCTTAGAAATCTAGGAATAACCTTGCCTCAGGACCCAGCCATACCACTTCTGGGTATACACCCAAAGTACCTCTCACAGAGACATAGGGAAGTCTCCTCATCTATGTTCATAGCAGCCTTTTTTGTAATAGCTAGAAATTGGAAACAACCCAGATGTCCCTCAACTGAAGAATGGATTAAAAAATTGTTGTACATCTATACAATGGAATATTACTCAGCTATAAGAAACAATGAAATCATGCAATTTGCAACCAAATGGATGGATCTAGAGAAGCTCATCCTGAGTGAGCTAACCCAGACTCAGAAGGATGCACAAGGCATCTATTCACTTATAGTAGGATTTTAGCTATATCATACAGGATATCTGTACTACACCCAACACACCAAAAGGAACATGGACATAAATTTTTTTTTATCTTTTTCTTTTTCCTTCTTTTTTTCTTTGTTCTTTTTCCTTTTCCCTTCTCTTTTTCCTCTCTTTTTTTTGTGAATATTCTTTGTTTTTGTGGGTTTGTGTGTTTGTTGGTCTTTTTTTTTTAGTATTCCCCCAGTAGCAAGGAGACACCTTTCACTGGCAGTACTGCCTCGTAGGCCCCCGGAGAATGAAGAGGCTCTTGGCCCTCATATGACTCCTGATCTGAGGTGAGAGACTGTTAGGCAGGGACACTCCATCCCAGAGGAACAAGACGGAAGGGTCAGGGGGTAGAGCATGGGAAGGTGGGGCTGGGAAGCGGGAAAAGAGGACAATATGATAAGGATGTAACCTGTAGCAACAAACAAATAAATTTATTAACAAAAAAAAAAAAAAAAGGCAGGTGGCAGGGCTGAAACACTGTGAATGGAATAGAGCATACAGCCATTCGGCCTGGTTTTGCAGACCTCCAGGTGTCGAGAAGACATGGAACTAAGGTAAAATACAAGAGAATTGTGGTATTTGCCCATGCCTTTGACTTCAGCGGAGACAGGGGGAGCACCGTAGAGTTGGTGGTCTTATGTATTCTGGAGTCATACAGAGCGGGGTGGTGAGGGTGCATACTCTTGGTCCCACCATTCAAGAAGAGTACACCCTTGGTCCCAGCTCCCAGCACACTGGAGACAGAAACGGGCAGATCCCGGAGCTCAGGGTCAGCCTGATGCTGGGCAAACTCTAAATAGAGAAAGACTTCGATCCAGGAGTGGAGGAACACATCTTTGATCCCTTCAGATGGGAAACACAGGTCTCTGATTCCAATAATTAGAGTTCAGAGACACACACATGGGATTTGAAGGGACCTAGGTTTGGAGATTACTTACAAAAGGCCTTCTCGATGCAGGCAGATTGTCCTTTGGGATCTCAAAATATATACACCAGAGCTGGTTTAGCTCCAAGGTGACAGAATGATTTCTTCTTTCACCCGGATTGAAAGATAACGCTTTGTATGTTGTCGGAAGGCCAAATTTGCTTCAGGAGAAGTACTACCTAGCCCCCCCCCCTAAAAAAAAAAAAGAGGACAATTGTCCCAGGGTTGGGATTGGGGCAGGGCTCTGTTCTTATCTTTCCAGGAGAATCGAAGCGTCCATTAGGGGCGCCAGGGGATGGCTGGACAGCGGAAACCTCAGCAGAGAGCAGAATCAGGCACCAAGGAGGACGAGTGACCCAGTTGATTCTGCCTGGCCGACTTCCTCAATAGCTGTCTCCATCGGGGGCCTGCAACCACCACAGCAATCCAATGTCGCTGTGACCGTTCAGCTCTACACGATGCCCCGGCAGGAACCTCAGTGAAGCCTGCAAGATCAGCTTCTGCCTACAAACCCCTTAGGTCATCTAAACAGCTGAGAACAGAAGGACTGAACATAAAAAGAGTGTACTAACATTTTTAACCATTTTTTCCATTTGGGTTCGGGCCCCAAACAGGTCTACTACGACCCAAATCAGCAGGAAGTCACTTTAAGAGAGCGACGTCCCATGCCCAGAGGGTGGGGAAGGTGTTTCTCCGCCCTTCATTTTGGTTATTTGTAGGATAACTGAAAACTCCGATATTTAGGGGAAGAGATTACAAGCTGATAAATGGTCCTGTTTAATGGGTTTTGGAGGTTAGCCCCAGGGACTTCCTACTTCAAAACAGTGGTATTGACCATTGTTTAATGTGCAAAAATAAGATTGTATTGGATTACATCGGTATTGATCTTTGTATATTGATACAAAATTAAGATTATAGTTGGCCACAATGGTATTGACCCTTGTATATGGACGTAATATTAAGATTGTATTGTGCTACATAGGCATTGATCTTTGTATATTTATACATAATTAAGAGTATATTTAACCACATTTGAATAGATCTTGGTATATTGATACAAAATTAAAGGTAACGCTTCCTAATGGTATCATACCTAGAGATACTTAAAAATAAAATGTGAAGCTCTGGCCTTTTGATACCAACCGTCTAAAACGGTCTAGGATAGTTAAGTAAAACAAACTCCTAGTCATGCAAACATGTCACTTTGTTAGCTACTATGACAGTCTATCACAGATATTCTCTAAACTACCCAGTAATCAAGTTGCTAAGAGACAAGCAACATTTGCTTATCTAAATACAAGAGATGGATAGGGCATCTTCAAAAACCCCAAGAGATCTGCAGAATATGGCATTCAAAGATGTTATCTTAAATCAAGATTTTCTTTTTTTTTTGATATCGAGACATATCAGCACCTGACAGCACCCCCTATTCTACTCCAAGTAGAAGATAAGCATCGAAGAACCTCCACTGTAAGATGGTTGAATTAGTGGCAAGCCTATCTCTTGGCATGAAAAAACCCCTTGCACCAACTGCAGACAGACTGCTGTCCAAAAAGGACAAAACTTGGTAGCAGGGAAGTCGACAGCCTAACTCTGCCAAGACAGGGTAGGTAAGTCC
Organism: Lophiomys imhausi; assembly: GCA_907164525.1. Classification (NCBI taxonomy): domain Eukaryota; kingdom Metazoa; phylum Chordata; class Mammalia; order Rodentia; family Muridae; genus Lophiomys; species Lophiomys imhausi. Next base: position 7,746,317 of record CAJQZJ010032395.1, on the reverse strand, counting down.
TTCATAATCCCTGCTCTACAACAAATGTCTGTCAGAGAAACAGGACCCAAAGGCTGAAGACTGATGCAGGAATGTATGGAGAGAAAATGGGAACTGTCCAGGCAGTCATTGGTATGTCCTTTCTTAGTTTTGGAAGCTGCAGGCCCTGCACTTCCTATATAAGCAAATATATTTATCCCTCTCAGGTCTCTGAGGTGGTTGAAGAATAGACAGCTAAAGTCTCATAGCTAAATTTTGAGTTGTTTAGGAATCAAGAGGGTGTTATAGATCTAAGAAGATACTCTTAAAAGTGCGTTGCAAGTTAGTATGAATGTTGAGTCAGATATAGACCTTTAAACACATGGAGATGGTTAAATAGTAGAATCTTAAAGTCAGGGGCCAAATATGTATAAACTGGACATTGGGAAGATATACTGGCCATTTAACTTTCATAAATGTGGCATATCTGTGGCATATCTGTGGCATATCTGTTGTTTTGTATAATACTTACTGTTATAAGAGAAGGAACCATCTGTTGGACTGAAAGGGGAAACTTCTGGGGGGAAGAGGGTGGAAGGGCGGGATAGGAAGGGGGAATAGGAAGGGGTTTGTGACTGAGATGTAACTTGAAGAAAAAAAAAAAAGTATTTATAAAAAAAAAAAAAGTCAATGGTGGCAGATGCTCCTAGAATTTTGTCTGTTTTTCCACATTGTGTGTGTGTGTGTGTGTGTGTGTGTGTGTGTGTGTGTGTGTGTAGGTTGGAAGCCTGAGGCTGATGTCTGGAATCATCCTTGGTTGCTCTTCTCTGACTCCCTGAGGCAGACTCTTTCAATCAAATGCAGGACTGTCTAGTCTTGCTATCCAGATTGCTCTGGAACCCTGTTTCCACCTTCCAGGGCTATACTTACAAGTGAGCTGGTGTAGTCACCTAACATATATGTGGGTTTTTGGGGTCTGAACTCTGTGGTCTTCACAAGTGTGTCACAATATTGCCATCTCCCAACCTTCAGATTTTCCTTTTGACCCAAAAGAACATATTATATATAAATGGTATTCTGCCCATTCTAAGGTCTATGTTGCCGAATGGGCTTACATCCTCTTCTTTGGCAAGTTGGAAACTAAAAAGTGTTTGATTTTTCATTATGTTAAATGTTCTTTGTTTATTCTTTTTTAAATTAATTTTCTAAGTAATTGTATATAGCAAAACTGCAGAGAGTGAGGAGGGCCACTGAATATCCCTTACTTAGCTTCTTCACCAGCATTTTATATAAGCATTGCATTTTTTTCAAAATTAAGAAATTAATAGTGATTTATTGCTATTAACTCTAGACTTTGCAATTTACTTATTCTGGTTAATATCTCGTGTTCTGATGCAGAATCCAGGCGAGGTTGCGTTGTATTTCATTATTGTCCTAGTACTCTTGGTTTAGTATAAACAAATACCTTAGGGACAACTAATTTCCCCAAACAACAGAAACTCATTGCTCACCATTCTGGAGGCTGGGAATTCCAAGGTACATATTCGGATCTGATGAGGGTTTGCCTTCATTGTCAAAGCTGGTGGTGCTCTTATGGAAGAAAGGGCTTTGGAACTAATTCCCTTAAGCATATTCTATAAGGACTAGTCTCACTGATGAGGGGTAGAATCTTCAGGACATAATCACATCCCCAATGTCCCATTTTTTATTGCTATCCCATTGGACATTTAGTTCTAACATGAATTTTGTAAGGGGGTATATCAACTTCAGACCAAGCAGTCATGTGATCACCTTGCCTTGTTCTTGTCTGTAACTTTTCCTGATTTTCTTTACTTTTTCATGACCATAAAATTTACTCAATGATTTTTGAAGTAGTTGAAGGTGTATGAATGCAATTATGACATGAAGTTTAACATTATGTCCCTCCATGATAGGTAAGAGGTATTTTCAAGTAGCTGCTGGCATCTTAGGAGTCCCAGCCTTGAGTTGACAAGTTGGTGTCTCTACCCTCTCTGTGTGTCTTCATGATGAGTTGTGCTGAGTCAGGTAATGCTGGGTATGTTGCCATTTATAGTGGAAATGAAATGTCATTGGAGATTTTGTGACCAAGCTCTGGACATCATGATAATTAGAGGCATCCATTGGCACCCTGTGCAGAGAAATGAAAGGCTATCTTTAGGAAGCAGGATTCATATATTTCCCAGTGACATTCCTTTGAAGACAACCTATAACCTGCCCATAGATGGAAGTCACCTATATTAGTTTTGAATAGTATTCTGGAACCTAAGTTTCCATAGAAGCTCAGCCCACTGACTGGACTTTCTGGGGCTTCCACTGATGTATGTTATTGCTCTAAAGTTAAAATTCTTTCTTGGAAAGCCTTTAAACATTGCTTTGTGAAAGGTGTTAGAAAGGTGAAAGTCATAATCACATCTTACCTCCAGGGAGATTTTATGATAGCACTGTCCCATCCCCTAGAACTACGCTTTTGAAATTGTTACGGCCTATAGATGCATCTTGTGTATCACCAATACGGAATGTGCTAAAACCAGGCTCTGCTGTCCAATTATTTTTATAGCGGTGTCTGAATGGATTCTCAATCTAGGCAGCTGCTCACTTGTACTCAGCTTTCTCACCATATAACAAGAAGTGGAAAGGAAAGATTCCCGCCACTATGCTCTTGGGTGATTATTACCTCGGGGCACCAAAGCTAAGGTGCTAACAGTCAAGACACAACTCTTCTTCCAAAGGACATTAACCCATGAACTGGTGCAGCTTAGAGCCTTCAGGGACTTAAGGATTAGCCAGCAGTTTTCATTTTGAATAAGCTGGCTACTTGGCAGTAGCATGTTCTCAGCTGTATTCTGCATTCATTTTCCCTTTCAGGCGCTTATGGAGACTGACAGTATAGCAGCCATTGGGCTAGTTTCTTAGCTTATATATAGGGCACTTGGCACTTGGTCCTTGTAAATCTGAGAAGGGAGACCACCCGTGAACAAGTGTTGCTCTGTGGTGCCTGTGCTGGGAGAGTCTTGGGAGTGTTGAGATGCACAAAGTGACAAGGAATAAGATACTCCAGCTGTTTGAGTGAGGGGTCTCGAGAACAGCCCTGTTCAGTGCTTAGGACTTCCAACATAAATGCTGCTCCCAAAGTTATTACTTCCAGAGTAAATAATGCACTGTGAGCAATTTGGTTATATGTAGAGAGGAGAGTAGGTGATGGGAAAGAGGGGAAAGATTTGTTAGGAAGCAGTTAGGAAGGCAGGTACACGGTCACACTCCCTCTCTAGTTTTCTTATAAGAGGAAACCACAGACTAGAAAAAAATACATGGAACTGGTTCGTTGAAAAAAGGCTCTGCCAGTGAAGTGATTAGGACAGTGGTGGTGTCAGAGTCTCCATCTTTTGTGCAGAGTGTTGTCAAACATGGAGTGTAGCTCTTGGCTGCTGTCAGACCCATTTCCTGCCTCCCCTGCCTGTGTTCTGCAGTGCAGAAATGACCTTTCCCAGACTTCCCTGCTCTTTGGCTCCCACATCAGTTTGACCAATGAATGACAGCTGTCAATCACAGACTAGCTGTGGAGGGAATCCAGGGCCTTTTCCCTCTGGCTTCTGTGGGGTGGGGGTTTTCACCATCGCTCAAATTTCTTGCAGTCCCTTTGCAAATCTGGGCTGTTAGTGGCTTTCTGCCTCAGAGGCACTGGGTGTTTGCCTCACCCAGGTAAACAACCTGCTGTACTAATGGTTTCCAGTTTGGAAGTCAAATTGAAAATGGTATCAATTTCTCTGGCTAGATCCTGCCTGACATGGAAGTTTTGCATTTATTATTTTGTGACTGGTGATAGAACCTAGATCCTCACACATGCTAGGCTAGTCCTCACCTTGTTGTATTTTTCATGCCAGCATATAAATTTATTGTGTATATTTGAGGCTTGAAACATATATATATATATATATATATATATATATATATATATATATAGAATCCATATAGAGAGTAAAGTGGTAACTATGATGAAGTAATTAATATACTTACCTCATTGTTAATTTTTGTGTGTGTGACAAAGATAGCTGAAGTCTGGGTATTTAATAAAAACCCACAAATCAGCTTTATCGGCTCTGGTCTTGAGGTTGAACAGTAGCTCCCTAAACTTGTTTAACCCGCACACCTGATATTTTGCTTCTTTTGACTCCATCTTCCCATTTATTCTACTTCATCCCACAATGGTAGCCGTTATTTCTTTATCCATGTATCTGATGTGGGTTTGACCTCTTTTTTTCTCTATTGTTGAGATAAGTTCACACTTTATAAACCAGGTTGGTCTGAACTCCCTCAAAAGAACAGGCTGATCGAATTTGTGGTGATCCTCCTGCCTCTGCCTCCCATTGTTAAGTTTACATGCATGTACCACTATGCCTAACTTCTTTTTCTAAACAACAACAACAACAACAAAGACAAAACCCAGGGCTTGGGGAGATGGATCACTTGGTAAGGTACTTGTAATGTTAGCATGGCACCATGAGTTTGATCCCAAGTCCCGTGTAAAGGACTTAGGAGCACCAGCATGAACATAGCCCCAAAGCCAGGGAGTAAAGACAGAGGAATCCCTGGCTCTTGATGGCCTGAATCAGTGAGCTCCAGGTTCATCGAGAAACCGTGTCTCAATAAGTAAGCGAGAGAGGAAGACACCTGACAGTGACACACGCTTGGTCCACAAGAATAACTAAAATCCAAAAGGGTGACACTGTCAAGTTCTGGTGAATTTACACAACTTGGGGTGTGTTTTTTTAAAAAGGCAATTTATATTCCTATGTTATGATCCAGAAATTATACTTATAGATATTTACCAAAGAAAAATAAGAAACATGTTCACACATACAACGAATCTTCAGAGTGTCTTTCAAAAAAGATTTTTTTGTTTACTTTTATTTTATGTGTACAGGTGTTTTGCTTGTATGTATGTAAGTGGCTACATAAGTAGAGAGCCTGTGGACGCTAAAAGAGGGTTTGAGATCTGAGTTACAAGATGGTTATGAGTCACCATGTGAGTGCTGGGAACCAAACCCGGGTCCTCTGCAAGAGCAACACGTACCTTTAACTACTGAGCCATCTCTCCAGCGCAACAAATCTTCCTAGTGTTTTTCTTCCTACTAAGCTCAGACTAATACCCAACCAAATGCCCATTAAATAAGGAATGCATGAACGAATCCTGATGTAGCCGTGGCACCCGAAGCCACACACAGCAACCGAGCAGAAGGAGCCATGGGGTCCATGCCTCAGCATGGGCAAATCTCACAAACAACCACTGAGGGAAACTGACGCCTCTTATAAAATGTCAGAAGAGCCGACTCTGGTTTCTAGGCAGGGGTTGTCAGAGGTCATGGGTCTCAGCCAGGGGAGGCTAAGAAGTACCTGTGCAAGGATATTCTCTATGATGGGTGAACATGCTGTGTGTTTTGATTTTGATTGTATTTGTTTGGTGTGCAGATGTCAAAACTCATTGGTTGGCCTGTGTGATTATAATGAGTGTTGTTGTTGGGCTTTGTCTAAGGTGGAACTGGTTGAAAGCATGAGATGATAGTTACTTCAAATTTCTTTAAAGGACTTGATGAGAAAATTAGCTAAAGTAGTAGGTAGCTTATGGGAAAAATGTGCTACACCCACACATATTCATCAAGAACCTGATATGTGGGGCTTAAGGGAAACTTAAGGGATGTGTTTTCTTTTTAAAAGGCAGTTTGTATTCTTATGTTATAAATATTTACCAAAGGAGAGTGAAAACATGTTCACACATATAACGAACCTTCAGTGTATTTTTCAAGAAAGTTTTGTGTGTGTGTGTGTGTGTGTGTGTGTGTGTGTGTGTGTGTGTCCCTGTGGGTTTGGAACTTTGAAACAAAACCCATCTGTAAATAAGTAGCTTCTTGAAATTGGCAATGTCCATGAAACCAATCACACAATGGTCGACGCAGGGGGTCTCAATGATGCTGGATGCGGTGGCCCAATCTAGCTGTTCTGTGGGGAAGATAGGCGAATACAGGCTATCCACGTTAGCAAATACAACCTTGTGACATCAAGTATATTTTATGGCTTTTTTGATGTCAGCTAGCTGACTGCATCCTAATGTTTCCACAGTGAGTTCACAGTTCATCAGGGATGAGTTCTAAACCAATTTAGAACATTTACAAGGGTACTTGTAGCACTCTCTTGCTGTGTACCCTACCTGCACCCCAGAGCTAATGGCACATCCTTCAGCCACTGACCAAGACAGAATGTAATGATTAGGAACTCTGCAAAGAGCAAAATATTGAACATAAAATGTTTTTATTCTAGAAATTTAGTACAGTTGTAGAGAGCTGCGAAGTGCCACACCCTAAAGATGGCGCTGGTCTCCGCCTTCCACCAGCCCGACGGTGAGCGCTCTCTATGATAATAAGTTCATATTTGGCATAGACCGCTGATCTGGCTTGCTTCCACATACATGGGCCCCTAAGATAGCACCACTTGGCTTTACTTGACTGGCTGTTCATTTAGTATTTAGCCTGTGGGTTGGGTCTGCCCCATTATTCGGAAGACTGTTTTCAAGGGACCTGAATAAACTGCTGGAGAAGAGTTTTGTGAGTTGCGTCCTCCTTGCTGGACAAGGGGGGGCGCGACATACAGTGGTTTGGACTGACAAGGCTGTGGCCACATTATTTTTGTGTATTAATTTGTGCAACAAAACTGAATTTGACTGAAAACAAAACAAAACGGGCAATATTCCTGCTCTCTACCATCTTTTATATGGAAAAATAGATTCAGAAAAATGGCTCCCCGTGAGTTGTACCCAACAGCTAAGGAGATCATATGTGCTGGTGGGTAGTTGGCACGCGAGTTGGACCGTGTCATGCAGGCACAGCTCTATAGTGGGTTAGAGAAGATTCACGCTTGTTTCTGTTTGATCGTCTGGAGGCATCAGCTAGCAGGGCTGCTACAGAGCCTCTGCTGTTCTCCATGTGTGCTTCCACTTCTGTGTCCATCGTGGCTGCCTCAGTAGAAGTATCACGTTTCAGTCCAGACAATAAGCAGGACAAAAGAGGAATGGTAATACATTCTTCTTCCTTCTGAGAGTGCTGCCCGGAGGCCACCCACACTGTCTTTGTTCATCATGCACTGGCAAGGGCTTCATTTCAGGAGCACACTTGGTTGTTACGGGGGGTTGGAGAGATTGGTCATTACGAGAGTAAAGGCGTGCTCATCTTTGTTAAGAGAAGACTGTTAAAGGGAAATGGGGCATCCTGGGAGACATCTAGTCAGGCCTCTAGATACTAGGGAGGCTGAAGTGGCATGAAATCAGGAGAGAGACCTAATCTAAAGATGAAACCTTTACACGTACTGGCAGAAGAAATATTTGAGGACAGCAGGGCTTCAGGGTTTGGTTTAAACATGGTGGTGCCACACAGGAGGTTGTCTTAGTTACCTCATCCATGACCACACAGATAATGAGGGGATGCTGAGAAAGGACTGAGAGAGGCAACTCGAATAGGTGATTCTAAGGCATGGGAGCAGATGGAAGTGCAGCACAAAGAGTGGTTTCCTGGGAAAATCCAAACTTTTTAGCTCACGAAAATGAAAGAGAGATGGTTACACTGACCCAAACAGGAAGATTGCTTGGGAGAAAAGCCAAGTCATCACAAAAGCAACTTTTATAGATACAGCTTCTTGGTTACCTCTGATCATAATCAAGGTGTGAATTGAAAAGTAGCTTGGTGCCTGACCCATCTTTGAGTCTTTGGGCCCATTCTCAATTTCTCCCAATGTAAACACACTTTTAGCCACTGTGGGAGACAGAAGCCCGGGAAATTGTGATGTGTGAGACAGACAAAGAGTGTCAAATAGTGCACCTTCATTACTGTTTCTTTGCTGTGCTTAGAAATACACAGAATGGATGAGCCTACTAAATACTGACAGAACGTGAACATTGACTATGCTGATATCCAGATTCTACTCACAGCCCAAAACCAGAACTGACAATGACCTAAATGGTCCTCTTAAGGAATTTGCTCTTTATTCCCTCTTTCCCTTTCTCCTTTCCTCCCTCCCTCCTTCCTTCCTTTCCAACCTCTTTCCTTTCTTCCCTATCAACTTTCATGGATTTAACTTTGGAGTCAATTAAAACAAAATTTTACACCAAAACACATTTTCAACAATATCCAGGTGGTATTCTCCAAAAGTGAATTACTATTTTGTAAAACTTACAAATACTTCTAAACTCTTTGACTTCTAAATGCTGAAAAAGCAGACAGCTCTTTCCAGAACAACTTGGTGACTTGAAAAACTTTATTAGTCTATAGACTAATAGAGAAGTAGCAGCGGTTTACCTACACGGTGAGTAGTCAGCCTACACACATAGAATTTACACTGTCTGTCTCTGAAGTGATGTGTGTGAGGCTTGAAGACTGGAAACCCAAGGTTTGAAAGCCTGGCATCTGAGAGCTGGGTGACTCTTCAAGAGTATTTTCTGCAGGAAGGGGATAAATGAAAAAGTATTTCTTTCTTTCTTTCTGTTACTTAAGAATTGTTAGAACATTCCTGTCTTCATGGAGGCTTACCGCTTCAGGATCTTTTCAGATCTCTGCCTGGCTTCTGAAGAACCCATTGAAAAAGAGAACCAAACCAGTCCTGCCACACAGGAGAAGAGGATGCACCTCTCTCCACTAGAAAATGGTTTCCTTTGTGGGGGAAGATACTTTTTTCTTTTGCACTTTTTATTCAACATTTCTTTGAATAGTAGGCAGAGATGATTCTTAAAGAACTTTGGTGGCCAGTTGATCCTATTTGAGTCGAAGATTGATTTTCTCTTCTTTTCTATGAAAATCCTTTCTACGAAGATTGCACCTCCAAGTAGGAACCAGTGGTTCTTCTGATATTAAAAAGAATCTATGTACAATGCAGGCAGCGATGAAAAGGCTGCTGAACAAAGGCACAACTATCTTTCTAAATTCAGTGCTGTTTCCTGCTTAATTTCTTTTTCCTTTTCAAAATAGTCATAGGTATCAGACAACATTTTGGACTAATGGCCTGGAAAAATTCATTATAAAATCATTTTGAATTACTCAGGGAACATATTGAGCCTGAAACTATTGCCTTCTGCCTCCCCACCCCCATTCCTTGCAGTTTTTTTGTCCATTGTGGATATTTTGCACATTTGGAGTATTAATGAAAAGGTTTGAACCTGTTTCCCCTCACCACAGTGGGAAACTGAGCATTTGATTTTGGACTGGTTGTTTCTTGTCTCCAAGGAAAGCAAAAGCAATAAGAATTGGGCAAATTCCTTTCAAGAGTAGTACTTTGGCTGGAAGGATCTCTGAAGAGGTAGTTTTAAAATTTTTAATAGTGACATGGGTGCACTAAAGTATTGTGGCAGAAATGCAGTCTGCCACGCAAGCTAGTTCTCAAGAGAATGCATTTTCTGGCTCTCATTTTAGACTAGGAAATGACAGCAGCATATCATCCTGCAGGTATTGCACATGTCAAAAGAGTGGAATCATCTTTAGCTTATAGGCAGTTTTAATCATGACAGAGAGAGGGAGAGAGAGAGAGAGAGAGAGAGAGAGAGAGAGAGAGAGAGAGAGAGAATGAACAAATAGCATCAAAAAAGAAGCCCTGAAACAAACCCCTGATCTGAGTAGACATTGGTTCCTCAGTCTTTGCATGTTGGACATGCTTTATGAAATAAGGTTGGGGGAGGCTTTTGGATGAGAAGGAAATAGCTCACCAATAGCCCACCTGCAGCTCCCCAGCTCCCTTCTGACAATGAACTGTGTTTGTTAAGGGCTAACAAAGAGAAGCCTGGCTAGTCTGCTGGTTCCATATAGAAGTGGGCAGCTTTCATTACCAGCCGTTCCCAACAGTGGTTTTTATTGGACAGAACAGAGTTTGTACACATGACTAGCATTTTGTGGAGGTTAAAGGAGCATTTTCCACGGAGAACCCACTTGGGTAGGATCTGAGACACCTATTCTTAGATACATCAGTAAACTCTCCTGGACATAAGCTTCTGAACATGTGTGTCTATGAAGCACTGTGCCGTTGTTGTCATATCAGTGCATATGTATGCTTGCTGAGATGCTCACATTTGCACACATGAATCATTAGTGGGATCAGTGATGTACTAGAATTGCCTGTTTGCCCATAGGGACCCACAGAGAAGATGAGATGATCTGTCTATCTGTCTGTCTATCTATCTATCTATCTATCTATCTATCTATCTATCTATCTATCTATCTATCTATCT